>CM023959.1:33012595-33025943 GCA_013407115.1 Glycine latifolia | reverse complement strand
ATTTTATTTCCGCTTCCGCAAATTGATTTGAGGGTCCGAAATACCCAACATAATGTTTGTCGATCTTGTGTATAATTTTCAACACAAAAATATCTCAAAATTTTGATTCTAATAAAAAGTAGAAAATAAACAGAGATTGATAAATATAAAGAAGTGATCAAGAGGTGACTACTACTAGAGCATACGATAGTAGAGATCAAGAGGGAGAAGCTTCCCAAAGAAGTGATACAACCGCTTCCTATCTGTGTGGAATAAAACAAAAGGTGAAATGTTTTTCTTTTGATTACGAGTATGTCACTGTGATATGCAAGACATGAATCCACTATTGAACAGAGATCAAAACAAGATAAAAGCCAAATTAAGTCAAGTAACCTTTTCTCTATTTTCATAATTATAATATTAATCTCTAACAAATTTTAACTAATAATAAAATGTATGTGTTAAAAATTGTGTTTGCTAATACTCTTCTGAAAAACTGTACATTAGTTGGCAAAAAATCAGTGCTAGGCTATGCGAAAACAACTTGGAACCTGATCCAACTCGAGTTTTCAATTACTACGAAGCAAAGAATACTACTTTTGGAGTGGGATTCATATATAGGCCATCCTCATTTGTATGTTGTGTATTTATCAAAGTATAGACTAATGTGCAGTGTTGACAGGGCCTTGGGAGAGGCACTACTGTGTTTTAAGGTTGGTTTAACAGTTTTACTTGTGGCCGGTTGCGTTCAACAAGAGAAGCCGCATCTTTTTACTTTTGATCAATCATCAAATGTGTTAGAAACTAAACTATATTTGCACCTGACTGCAGAGAAAGCATAGAATATCATGCCATGCCTCCAACAAAAGAAAGCATTAGAATAACTTAGGACTTGGTCCATAGAAAAAGCATAAAGCAACGTGAATGTTAATACTCATAAGAAAAGGAACACAGAAATTCTGACTGCCACATTTCCCCGTGTATAAATAAAAGGTGTTTGGAAAGACCGCAAGCATACTTGCTGCATGCCTTTCTAGCTAGTTTTCTGTCACACCCACCAAAAGATCATCATGTCCATGCTTAGTTTCCTTTTCATTCTCATGCTTTTACCCTCATTTGAAGCCATCCCTTTAGATGAAGAAGTGTTTATTAATCCCTCAGAAGTCCAAACCCAAGACATGCAAGCCTTGATTGCACAAGCCTGCATGGACATTGAAAACCAAAACTCATGCCTCACAAACATCCACAACGAGCTCACCAAAATTGGCCCTCCAAGCCCCACTTCAGTGGTGAGTGCAGCACTCAAGCACACGCTCAACGAAGCTAGAGTGGCCATCGACAACATAACAAAGATCACAACATTCTCAGTCAGTTACCGGGAGCAACAAGCCATAGAAGATTGCAGGGAGCTCTTGGATTTCTCGGTTTCTGAGCTTGCATGGTCGATGGGGGAGATGAGGAGAATCCGTTCAGGTGATACCAATGCGCAATACGAGGGCAACCTTGAAGCATGGCTAAGTGCAGCTCTGAGTAACCAAGATACGTGCCTTGAAGGGTTTGAAGGCACAGATAGACGCCTTGAGAGTTACATCAGTGGAAGCTTGACACAAGTCACGCAACTTATAAGCAATGTTTTGTCTTTGTACACTCAGTTGCATAGCTTACCCTTCAAGCCTCCGAGGAACACTACTACTCCTCTAACAAGTCATGAAACCCTTGAGTTTCCTGAATGGATGAGTGAGGGTGATCAAGAGTTGCTCAAAGCCAAGCCACATGGTGTGCGTGCGGATGCGGTTGTGGCTTTGGATGGGAGTGGTCATTATCGCTCTATCACTGATGCTGTTAATGCGGCTCCCAGTTATAGTCAAAGGAGGTATGTTATTTACGTGAAAAAGGGGCTTTACAAGGAGAATGTGGACATGAAGAGGAAGATGATCAACATCATGCTTGTGGGTGATGGTATTGGCCAAACCATTATCACTAGCAACCGGAATTTCATGCAAGGATGGACCACTTTTCGAACTGCCACACTTGGTAAGTAACACCGTACCATGACTGACCTTGTTTCCTTAGAACTCTATACTATAATTTATCGTGATTATTTTTTGTTTGTGGTTAACCAATTGATGACATCATTTAGTAGGGGTATATAACCATTAAAAAAATGTATATACCAAGGGAAAAAAAATTAATCATTAGACATACCCCTTTAATTTGATATATATTTCATTTAATGGAAATAAAATATTATGCTTGTACATTATACATCAATATTCGATATTAATGAGGAATTTGATTCTTCTAAATTGAATATATAGTTAATTTCAGTAACTTCATACATTAATTGAAAAAACAATTGATGTTTCAATATGGTTATAGTTTGTTATAAATATGCATGTAATATCAAATTATCAAATTGTCATTAACAATTGACATTACTTATTTTATCCTCTTATGTGTCGGGCGATTATTAGTTGAGATTACAAATAACATGATACTCCCGAATAATTCCTCACTTAAGAGGAACTGGATCAATTGATGAGATGGTTTGATTTTATGATGCATTATATTATTGAAATAGTTCTATAATTGCCACTTAGTATTATTAATATAATTTTACAATGCATATTTTCATTTAATATGTATGAATTGAAACAAGTGTAATGATTAATAAAAAATTTCCGTTAATGTGTATGAATATTGGTTGACAATTTGCAATTGAATGTGTAGCTGTATCCGGAAAGGGATTCATTGCAAAGGACATGTCATTCCGGAACACGGCAGGGCCAGTGAACCATCAAGCCGTGGCACTGCGTGTGGATTCAGACCAATCAGCCTTCTACAGGTGCAGTGTGGAAGGGCACCAAGACACACTCTACGCCCACTCCCTGCGACAGTTCTACCGCGAATGCGAAATCTACGGCACCATAGACTTTATCTTTGGCAACGGTGCCGCAGTGTTGCAAAATTGCAAAATATACACCAGGGTCCCACTTCCCTTACAGAAGGTTACCATCACGGCCCAGGGCAGAAAAAGCCCACACCAGAGCACTGGGTTTACGATCCAAGATAGCTATATTCTGGCCACTCAGCCCACATATTTGGGCCGGCCCTGGAAGCAATACTCTAGAACTGTTTACATCAACACTTACATGAGTGGGCTAGTCCAGCCCAGAGGGTGGCTTGAGTGGTTTGGAAACTTCGCCTTGAACACTTTGTGGTACGGTGAATACAGAAATTATGGGCCTGGTGCAGCACTGGCTGGTAGGGTCAGGTGGCCTGGTTATCATGTAATTAAGGATGCTTCCACTGCTAGTTACTTCACAGTTCAGCGCTTCATTAATGGGGCCACGTGGTTGCCAAGGACAGGTGTCAAGTTTACAGCAGGCTTGACCAATTGACTTTATTTGTTAGCTCTCTTATTAGTATTTGTGTATCAAAACAAATAAGCTTACCATCCTCCATTTTTTATTTTAAGATTAAAATAATTGTACCGTTTACTTTGATTGATGGAGGAGGAATAGATTCTTTTTTTTCAGTGGGAGGATATCTTTGGATCTATAGTTTTGTTTTGTTTTGTTAGAAGCCCCATTCTTCACTATTGTCCGTATAAGAAACAGTAGTGGCTTGGCCCAGTTTCTGCTTACACCATTTTCTTCCTCAGTGTAGGGTTTGGAATAAATCCATTACTTTCCATTTTCTCTAATAATTGTTAAAAATGTGTCAGAAATATGATAAATTATTAATTTGTATAAATTATATTACTACACGCAAACGCAAATATCGACTGATTCTCTTTTTTACGTGATATTTCTTCCCTCTTCCCTTATCAGCCGTGCCTTATTCTGCTTTATTAGATTCTTTTTTTTTTTTATAAAAAAAATTACAATCACAACTCCTTTTCGTACCAATTAATTAGGCTTCATGTGGGAAACCCATAATTTATAATAAACAGAAGTAGAACTAGATAAGGTGGCATTGGTGCAGATATCATTTATCATGTGAGATTTAAGTTTGTCGTTTGTGAATATATCTGATGGTGATGGTCAAACGCAAAAGTTCCACATCGATCTTCATCCAGTTGTTCTTGGCAGGTTCAATTAACTTGCTCACTTTATGGTGAGGCAAAGTGTTGCCGATTAGTTTGCCAAACTATCTACTAGAGTCATCAAAAAGTGTTTGGAACTGTCCTTCGATCTTTAATGTTCACACCCAGTTCCTTTGTGATATAATGAATTTCATTGGGTGGCTATGGTTGATTCTTGTTATCTAAAATACCTTTTCTTTTCCTTTCTTAAACAACAATACAAAATAAAGTTCTGTTTCATAGAGCATTTGTTATTAAAATTATTTTGTAAAATAACTTTTAAAATCTTTTTCAACAGTTTTAATTGTGTGGAAAAAAAATCTGTTTGATAAAATTGGTTTTAAAACATGTTTTTAACAGTTTTGATATTATTTTTAAAAACACAACAAAAACTCAATCAAACACAGTCTTATTTTTGTTTAATTATTTTTTTTAATGCATACAAAATCTCATTTAATAAATTATTTATTCAAACAAACTCTTTATTCTTATAAGAGTATTCCCATTTTGTTTTACTCATCGATGTTCCTCAATTAATAATTTTTTAATTTATATTTCAACAATTCAATCCTAAATATTTTTTTTCTCTAGTTTACCTTAGTGATCAGTCATTTATAATTTATATCACCCTTAAGTGTTAGAATCAACTTTTTATTTATATTTTCTGTATAATTCTCTAATAACATTTCTATTAATTATCATTCTCTTATTTTTAAGAATAAAAAGAAATTGGCCTGATCTCCCAAAACCAAAAGGCACGGCCCCAAATGATATATATATATTGGAGGGGCGCCGACTGGAATTAAATGCGTGGTATGTACAAAAAAATACACAATCCTTGCCATAAACGCATGCATTCACTCATATATATTTGAGTCTACGCTCCTATTCATTCCCGTTATTCCTTTCTTGCGGTTGCATTCTCAATCCATGGTTTTTTGTGATTATTACCTGTTGACTTTAACTAAGGTCTAAATATATCATTTTGTTTACTTTAATATATAATCATATGATAAACACAATTTGTTGAACATTTTGTGTATTTATAAATACTGTTTTATTCTGTAATGAAAGTATTATTAAGGGAATTTTTTACTTAAAAAATAATTTTTATAAATTGCATTCTTTCATATATACTAGTATTAACAAAGAGTGTATGTTATCTTTAAAAAACATTAATTTACTAATACTATCTCTTTCAAATAGTGACGCATATTCTTAACTCCCATATTTTGAATTAATACAAATTCAACCTTTTAAAATCAATTATGTATATGTTCTTAATTTATAATTTTGAATGTTTTTCTCTTTTAATTTATATATTTCTGTTTTGCAAATATATCACCCTTTAATTAAAAAAACACAAATTAAAATCTCAACTCATAATCCCTCTATTAAAAACGATTAAAGGAATAAAACAAAAATATTTAAATTTAGAACCTTCCATCTCTCTCTATATATACGGGCAAAAAAAATTGAACATTTTTTAAAAATATTTCTCCAATCAAAATTAAAGCTTTAAATTCAATTAAAGTATATCACCACAAAAACATTATATTAGGAAGTGTATCCAAATTTTGTTGTCTTTCTCTATGTATCTATATATAAATCACGATTGCATGTCTTGACAATCACATAATCAAACCTACAATCTTACTAGCAAGTTACATGGTCTTATGACCTTCATGGCTATTTCCGAGCTATCCTTGAGCTTATTTATGGTCTATGTTCTAAGCATTTTCTCCAACTTTGCGTCTCTTGCATCATCCTCTTCCTCCACCGATACCATATGCAACCTTACACCTTATCCAACATTTTGTGAATCCAATTCACCTTCTAATTACAGCCAAGGCGACATACACAAATATGGCCGGTTTTTCGCAGGCAAATCGTTGTCATCGTCGAAGAAGTTTGTCTCATTAGTCTCTAAATACCTTTATAAATCTCCATCCAATTTCTCAAACTCCACAATTCTTGCTCTTCAAGATTGTCACCTTCTAGGGGACCTGAATAAGGCCTTTTGGCATAAGACCCAAAATAGCATAAATTCCACAAACACCCTCAGTAGCTCAGAGGGTGAAAAATTGCACAATTTGCTTAGTGCTACATTGACCAACCACGACACGTGCTTAAACAGCCTTCATGAAACTACTTCAAGCCCTGACAATGACCTTCTAACACATCTTTCAAATGGAACAAAGTTTTATAGCATATCTCTTGCAATCTTCAAGCGGGGATGGGTGAACAATACTGCAAATAAGGAGAGAAAACTTGCAGAAAGAAATTATCACATGTGGGAACAGAAGCTGTACGAGATTATCAGAATAAGAGGAAGAAAATTGTTTCAGTTGGCTCCCGACAACGTTGTTGTAAGCCAAAGGGTGGTAGTGAACCCAGATGGTTCTGGAAACTTCACAACTATCAATGATGCAGTGGTTGCAGCTCCAAATAACACCGGGGGTGGAAATGGGTTTTTCGTGATTCACGTGGTGGCTGGTGTGTATGAAGAGTATGTTTCTATTCCCAAAAACAAGCAGTACCTGATGATGATAGGAGATGGAATTAACCAAACCATAATCACCGGTAATCGCAGCGTGGTTGATGGTTGGACTACCTTCAATTCTGCAACATTTGGTAAGCTTCAACCTTCTTTTCCTTTCTTTGTTGGGATTGAATATTTAAATATGAGAAAATATTGCATGATGTTGAAATTAAAATGTGCATATAGTTCCAAATGATTTTTTTATATGATAAATATATAGCTGATATTTTTAATATACAATAAAATAAATAAAATTGTTGTTTGTTTCAATATCTTCTGAGAGTTGGTTCCTTTAAAGTGAAAATTATTTAAATAAAAAAAAACGAGAGAGAAAAAATATATTCACTGATAAATTAATTTAAATTAAAATAGCTCATATATTTAACTCACTTTAACTGTTAGTAATACATTAGCCTTACTGCTTGTGTAAAAAAAAAAATACATTAGCCTTACTTTCTATTTTACATATTTTATATGGGGTGCATTATTCTCTAGAAAGTTTTTTATAGATCATAAACACGTGGAGTAATGAATAAAGGAACCTTTCTTTTTAGGTAATGAGCAAGTTCCTTAAAATTTTAACTTGTAGCCTCTGATTAATTCGTCCCGTTTCTTTGATGACACAAAAGATCATAAAATATATTTTTGTTTGTTTCCTTTTCGCTGCTAGTACTTTCTCTTAAACGTAAGTTCCATTTAATACGAAATTATTTGAACCCAAGAAAGACGAGTAATTGAATATTTGATCACACGCAAGCAAGACTATACATAGATGATTGAAAATGCAAGCATGTGAGACGTAACCAAGTTTTGTTTATTTTATTACTATAGTTCTAACGAAATTTCATAAAACTTGGTTACTTTCCTTCCCAAGTTCCTATTTTTCAGACGTTCCCTTTTCTTACTAACCATACTTTTCATAGCGGTGGTTGCACAAGGTTTTGTGGCAATAAACATAACATTTCGCAACACAGCTGGAGCAATCAAGCACCAAGCAGTAGCCCTCAGAAGTGGCGCAGACCTATCTGCATTTTACAATTGTAGCTTCGAAGGGTACCAAGACACCTTATACACTCATTCCCTTAGACAATTTTACAGAAACTGTGACATTTATGGCACCGTGGACTTCATATTTGGTAATGCAGCAGTTGTATTACAAGACTGTAACATCTACCCAAGACTCCCATTGCAAAATCAATTCAATGCAATTACCGCACAGGGAAGGACTGACATTAACCAAAACACCGGCACCTCCATACACAATTGTAGCATAACCGCGGCGAGTGACTTGGCCACTAGCAATGGCACCACAAAAACGTACCTAGGAAGACCCTGGAAGCAATATTCAACAACAATTTATATGCAGTCTTTCATGGACGACGGTTTGATCGATCCAGAGGGGTGGATAGCTTGGTCAGGGGACTTTGCTTTGGACACACTTTATTATGCGGAATTTGATAATCGAGGGCCTGGATCTAACACTAGTAATAGGGTTACTTGGCCAGGGTACCATGTGATCAATGCCACAGATGCTGTCAATTTCACAGTTGCTAATTTCATAATAGGTGATGCTTGGCTCCCTGCGACTGGAGTACCTTACTATGCTGATTTACTTTGATTTACACCTTAAAAAAAATACATGAATTTAATTGGTTCAAATTAGTTTCATTTTTCTCTGTAATTGTTCTCCTATGATATTTTAATCTCATCTATTTCTTATTTTCTTCAAAGTTGTTGCTTGTATTTTTTTATTATTTTGCATTTTTAAATAATCATACATATAACTTGATATATTAAACTATTTTATTTTGTTTTCTCAAATCCTAAATTAAAATGAATAAAATGTTTATTAAAGTTCAAAATATTTTAGGATTATTTTTTTAAAATACGACATTTATTTATTTTTTAGACGAAAATTTCTTTCCAATAAGTACACCAATAAGACAATTAATACCTAACCAAATAGCTAGTTGCTAATGTATGCGTCATGGTGTCACACACACATGCTAGTATATTTTAGCGCTCATCGGTCATTACTCATTATTACCTTGGACCTTTATTTTGTAGAGGATGTCTAAAATCTAATGTTTAAAAAATTGGATCGGTGACCAATTTTGATATTAGTTTAAGTTTCAATAGTTTAATTATAATTGAACCTTGGTTGAATCAACACTAAAATAATAATAATAATAAAATTAAATAAAACATAAAATAATATTAAAATATACTAACATAATTTTGCAAAATTAAAATAATACTTTTAAATGGATTTGATCTTTGGCCTATATATATATGAAAAATTATTTGTTAAGAGAGGTTATTCTCTTAATGAATATCGATATCTTCAAAGATTAATGATCGACTTTCTATCAAGAGAGATACCTATTAACACTAAAAAAATATATTTTTAATACCAAATGAATTACTGAATAGATAGGCAGGGAGAGGTAATAAATCAAGATTTCAACGTTTAACTAGGCATGATTAAATGTTTTTTTTTATAATTTTAACACTATATGACATAATTATTAACATATTATACCATTAAAAAAATCTATGCACGTAACGCAAAGTCCACAGTTTAATCATGTAACGAGTATCCAAGTGACAAAACTTAAAAAAAGTACGAAATTACTGTTGAAGCAGCTAAATATGTCTCCACCTCAAGGTTCACATGAAAGAAAAATCAAATCAATGAAGGGTACCAACCAAGGGAGAAATTTTGGCAATTGAGGTGAACTACCGCAAAATAAGCCCTTCTTCCCTGCTCCTTTCAAATTCTAAAACACGAAAAATCAAATATAAGAGTTTGCCATATATTTCGTGGCTTTTCCGTGTCTCTTTTTTTAGAAAAAGGATAGCTTTGGACTTCAAGCCTCACATTTTTGCAACGGACAACACCAACTTTGAAATCGTTCTTTCATCTAAATATAAATAAACATACACACACATATTTCAAATCGCAATCGCACCAACGCAGTACTCTCCCGAGGGCTTCGTCGGAGGATTGTCACGCCTGAACGAGCCCTTTTCCATTTCAGTCTTGAGCGGCTCCTCTTCTTGTCAAGTACGTATCACGTTTTACGTTCATCGATTTTTAATAATTAATTTGCATGATGATACATAGTCACTTTAATTGATTATTTTACCAATCAATCTATGAGAAATGTTATTTATATATACGACAAATCATACAATACAAATTTGTCGCAAGAAAAAAACGCAGAATTCCTTAATGTTATGATTTAGTGAGAATCTGGTAGTGCCAGAAAGGTGAATAGGATGCTTTTTATATAAAGATAATATTTCCCTAAATTTTTGTGAAATAGAAAATGCTCACATAAATACGACACTAATCCATACCTTCTACAATCCCTGAGAAAAATATGAGACATAATAAATGATACAATGGAGAGAAATATGCACATGTTATTACTATATAAAATGTTATATAAATTATTATATGAATAGCACAACTCTTTATTGCTTACTCTTGTGTGTTAATTATTATTTATATTGCATGTATATTTGCATGAAGGTTGGTGTGAATTAGGAGCTGCTTAATTCAAAGAATGGGGCGAGATGCACAGAAGAAGAGAAACGTCATCATTGGCGTCTCTACTTTCTTGTTGGTGACCATGGTGGTGGCAGTCACAGTCAGCGTCAACTTCAATAACAAGGGATCGAGCAGTGATTCAAAGGAAGAAAACAAATCCCATGTAGCTTCCTCGATGAAGGCCGTGAAAACCCTTTGTGCACCCACCGATTACAAGAAGGAATGCGAGGAGAGTCTTCTTGAACATGCCAGTAACATCACCGACCCACGGGAACTCATCAAAATCGCATTCCACGTGACCATCTCCAAAATCGGCGAAGGACTTGAGAAGACACAACTCATGCATGAGGTCGAGAATGACCCTAGAACCAAGGAGGCACTCGACACATGCAAGCAACTCATGAACCTCTCCATCGGGGAGTTCACGAGGTCACTCGACAAGTTCGCCAAGTTCGACCTGAACAACCTTGAAAACATCCTCACAAGTTTGAAGGTTTGGCTCAGCGGTGCAATCACATACCAAGAAACATGTTTAGATGCTTTCGAGAACACAACCACCGATGCTGGTAAAAAAATGCAGAAGCTCTTGCAAACTGCCATGCACATGAGTAGCAATGGCCTCTCTATCATCACCGAACTGTCAAAAACTCTCTCGGAAATGCACATTAACAGACCTGGCCAGCGACGCCTGTTGAACAACGTTGATGATTTACCCGTTCTTGGCCACGACTTTGACCTTCCCGAATGGGTTGATGATCACGTTGGTGTTCGCAAACTCCTACGTATGACTGGACGGAAACGCATGGCGCATGTGGTTGTTGCAAAGGATGGCAGTGGAAATTTCACAACTATCAATGATGCTTTGAAACACGTGCCCATGAAAAACCTAAGGCCATTCGTTATCTATGTCAAGGAAGGAGTTTACAACGAGTACGTCGAGGTTTCCAAAAATATGACCCATGTTGTTATGATTGGTGATGGTGGTAAGAAGTCAAAGATCACTGGTAGCAAAAACTTCATCGATGGGGTTGGGACCTACAGAACCGCCAGTGCTGGTACGTTTCCTTCCACTTGTATTGTAACTACTAGTAACTAGTAATCAGTTAATAAAATCTACAACAACTAATTACTAACACCAATAACAACAACTACACAACCGTTGTTACTTTCTTTCAACTACCAAAAGAGTGTATCTTAATTTGCTTCTACAAAAACAAAAGAAATCTTAAGTAGTTCTTTTAGATTAATTCTTTTTAGTTAAGTATCTAGGATTTCATCTTGTATAATGAAACAGAGTTTTGCATATTGCTATTATATCTATAGATCATATTCCTTTATAGTGATATAGCACAATGAACTTAATTCCTTTTAATTAAAGTTGTACAAGATTTAAACAAAATGCTAGAGTGTTATGTTGCTTGGATTAACAAGGATTGTACTAATATTTATACATGCATGCAGCCATTCTCGGAGATTTCTTCGTTGGCATAGGTATGGGGTTTGAGAACTCAGCTGGTGCTGAAAAACATCAAGCAGTGGCCTTGAGGGTTCAAGCTGACAGGTCGATCTTTTACAAATGTCGAATGGATGGGTACCAGGACACACTCTACGCACACACCATGCGTCAATTCTACCGTGATTGCATCATTTCAGGTACCATCGACTTTGTCTTTGGTGATGCAGTGGCTGTTCTCCAAAATTGCACTTTCGTGGTGCGAAAACCATTGAAAAACCAACAATGCATTGTGACTGCACAAGGCAGAAAAGAGAGGAACCAACCATCAGGATTAATCATCCATGGAGGAAACATTGTCTCAGACCCCACGTACTACCCAGTTAGGTTCGACAACAAAGCCTACTTGGCCCGTCCATGGAAGAATTTCTCAAGGACCATCTTCATGGACTCCTACATTGGTGATTTGATCACACCTGATGGTTACATGCCATGGCAAACATTGGAGGGTTTTAGTGGAATGGATACTTGTTTCTACGCTGAGTTCAACAACCGTGGCCCTGGTTCAGACAAAACCAAGCGTGTGAAGTGGGAAGGAGTTAAGACCCTCAATTCAGATGGAATAACAAACTTCTTGCCATCCATGTTTTTTCATGGAGATGACTGGATTAGGGTCACTAGGATTCCTTACTACTCTGGCCAAGCCTCCCACACTCACTGAAATTGATTCATTCTTTTTTAGGAGAGAACACATGTGCGTGCGTGCGCGTTGCCAAATTAACAACTGATTATTATTGTTTGTGTTGTACCACCTTTGTCTTTTGTCTTCCATTATTTCATTGGTCTGAAATGCAAGTGTGTATGAACTGTCATTTTCTTGCAGTTCTCTGCTTGTAGGAAACTTAATTAGATTCGCTATTTCGTCTTAAATCTCTCTTCCACATTTTTTCTCTTAGATGACTCGTTTAGATAGGCCTTGATGGTATATAACGTTTATAGTATTTTACTATAAATTTAAATTTAATAAAAAATAATAAGTTACGCTAACAAAATAAAGATAAAGATTGATTACATTATCATCGATCTAGTTTTAATTTGTTATATTGTTAAAGGTCATTCACATTTATAATAATTATTTTTAAAATTATAGATATATAAAATTATTATTTAATTGGTTGATAGTTTTTTTTACAACAATTGTATATCAAAATCAAACTTATGAAACAATTGGGAATAAGTACTTAATATGTACATTTTAATAAATTGAAGTAAGTCTCCTTATATATATAGCTAATACTAAACACAGAAAATAACCCTTGGGAGGGTGTAGGATGAACAACAAAACAGATTATTCATTTATTTGATAGAGAAAGATTATCAAGATTTTGTGATTCTTGTGAAATTTATTCTAATTTAATAAGAGATTTTAATATTATGTTTTATGAGAAAATACAATTCTTAATGAAAATATTTATAATAATTATATTTTTTTCTCTATTTTTACATACTTTATATTTCTTTCATAACACAAAATCATCTTTCTATATAAGTTCTCACCACAATTAATGTAGAAAGTGAAGTTATGGTAACAAACTAATGTAAAAAACCTATTTTTCTAAAAATACAACTACATTGCATCCGTGTAATATACAGAAAAAACGCAAGATGATTTCCTTTCGTTATATATATATATATATATATATATATATATATATATATATATATATATAT
>CM023959.1:32884374-33012585 GCA_013407115.1 Glycine latifolia | reverse complement strand
GTATATATATAATACAAGTGAAGTTTTCCTATTAGAACGATTAAACTCAAAACAATATGTTTGAAGGGAAAAAGCACCATTGTCACTAGCTTAAAAAATTGTTTCCTTCCACGAACAACACCAAAAGAGACCATGAACCTTTTTTTAAATTTATTACACGGCCCATGCATGTGCGAGAAATTTGCTTCCTCATTCTTTTTTTGTAGGCTTAAATATTTTTTTATTAATGTAAATTTGTATTTTTCTCAAGTTCTTATAAATTATTTTTGTTCCTTTTTAGTTTATGTATGTTTGTATTTTTTAAATTTTGGTACCTGTAAGTTATTTATTTATTTTTAGTTTCTATATAAAACTGTATATTTCAATTTTAGTCTCTTTAAAATATCTTTTTTTAGTTTCTATAAATTTTTGTTTATAAAAATTAAAATTAAAAATACACAAACTTATAAAAATTTAAAATGAAAAAAAAAATTATAAGGACTATAAATAAATAAAATAACTTACACAAACAAAAATTTAAAAACACGAACTTATATAAACCAAAAACATATTTAATCCTTCTTTTTTTATTTGATTCAACAATACCACTAGTTCCTTTCCTAGAAGTTAGCTTAATCCTTTTCGTTTTCACTTGTTCCACACTTTTGTTATTATAAACCTTCAACTTGGAAAGTATTGATTCATCATTGTCAAATCTTCTGCCTATGTTTTGAAAGAAAATATTAATAGGGATGAATGAATAAAACCCAAGTGGAAGGTTTATTATAATAATAGAAATGTGTAACAAAACAGATTATCAAACTAACCTATAGGAGAAAGTTTGTGTTACTATTAAATTAAACAAAAAGTAAAATCAAAGCATAAATAAATTTCCCGCATGCCATCCATATATATATATAAAAATGTAAGGATTATATGCTCTTCATTATTCCCTATGAAAGGAAACAATTCATCAAGGACTTCCATCATGAGGCTTCTAACATACTCTCACGCGCAGCCTATAAGAGAGAGATATAACAAGGACACAGTTTGAAAACATCGCAAGAGAGAAGAGAGATAACAAGAGAAAGAAAGAGAAGATAACCTTTTAAACTTTAAAGCACACAGAGGTGTAAATAGAAATTTGGAGGTGAGAATAGCAAAGCCATCTCAAAATGGAAACCACCAAGTCCAATCCATATTTTTGTGGGTTAGGCTCGGTTAGCCCATTTCTACGTCTCTATGAGAATTTTGTTCTTAAAAAAATTTGTTACACAATTGAAATACAAAATTTAACTCAAAGTAATGTTATATTATTAACGTCACGCTCTAACGTAGGTAGAAGTAACAGAGAAAGAAATAAAAAATTGGCGTGAGTCGGGCCAAGCAAGCTAAGGCAAACCCTCGTTGGCAAGTTTGTGATGGCGGCCTCTTCTTCTTCTCTCTCTGCCTCCGACGACTCTTCTTCTCACCGTCGCAGGCGTCACCACCGCCATCGCCGAGACCGCGATAAGGACTCTCTCAAGATTCGAAAGAAGAGCAAGTCCCAATCTCAATCCCGCGGAAAACGACGCCGTAGGCATCACCACCACTCTTCCGATTCCGATTCCTATTCTTCATCCTCCCTCTCTGATTACTCCAGGTTCCATATCTATCCCTCACATAACTCATAACACACGCATTTCTTTTTGTTATTCTATTTCGTATTATCATGTACATGCTTTGCTTCAATCGTTGATTCAATACAATTTGTGAATTCTCGTATCCTTTAGGATCCATGAAAATAACATAGTTGATTCAATATTCACCGTCTCAGAATGATTAATTTCTTTATAATTAGGAGAAAAGTATAATTCATTTTTTCCGACCGTTGTAAGGGAGGCCGAGCACACGGTTGTAAAAGAAGTAGTTTATTGAAACTTGTTTTCTGTCTTAGGTACCAGTAGATGTTTATTACGTAGAATTGATATGTACTGAATTGGAGAATTGGATTAATGTTCCCGTTCCAACATTTGGATCTCTCACTTATGGAATGTGTTTTGTTCTATTTCATTCCGGTATTATTTTTGGCGATTCGAGGTTGGAAGTGATGTGAAACGAAATCATAATTTATAACTGATGAAAATTTATTAGAAAACAGATTTTGATAACACTGGCCTTCGACTGAGCATATTCTCAGTCTCATTTGCCATGCATCCTTTCCCCCTTTACTATGGATTTGGAAACATGATTTCTTCAAAATGTTTAATGTTGATAAATTGTGTGGCTCGTACAGGTTGTCTAATCATTTTGCATATTGCATATGTTACTGATTTCAAAAACTTGTAGCAATACATGTTAGTGATTTAATAAGTGGATTACTCTGGCTATATCATAACACTTTGTTTGTTTTTTCACTTCAGGAGTGAAAGTTCTTCTGATAGTGAGCATGAAACATCTCACCGTTCAAAGAGGCACAAAAAGAGTGGCAGGCCGAAGGTGACTTGTTAGTAATACAATTTTTCTTAGTTTACAATCTTGTCCATTTACCTTACATCTCCCTTTCATCCTCCAGAATAAGGAAAAAGATCGAAGTAAAAGCCACCGTCATAAGCGGCAGAAGCATAAAGTAAAAGAGGTAGGTCACTTTTTCATGCCATGTTTATTATCTTCCATAGGTTTGTTCAAAATAGTTTGGTATTCTTCATATTTAAAGTTTTTAACTCAAGTAAGTGACCTTGAAATGTTGACTATATGCAAGGCATCGTTTCATTTAAATCTTCAGATTGTTCATAAACTTGATTCAACATGTTAATACGTATTACTTCTGGAAGTTTTGCTGCATGGAGTCTTTTCTAAATCTAAGATACACCCACGTAATTTTGTATGATTCTATCATCTTCTGCATAGCTTGAAAACACTGGTTTGAATTTGAATTTGACATCATCGATCCTGAATTAATAATGCATAATTGCATACCATAAAACAGCAAATTATTATTTAGCTGCTAAGTTGCATACTTATTTCCATACACAAAGTTTTTTACTTTCTAGTCTGAGATGCTTATGATACTTTCTGCCTATTTTATGTATTTGCTCTTTGAAATTGGAGCTGGGATCTGTGACATGTTTGGGCGCTTGATTGACTTACTTCGATGTTGTTTCTTGGGGGGGTTTTTCCTGGCAATGGGAGCTTTATATAGAAGCAGCATGATGAGAGGAGCAGCAGCCCTGTGCAGCTTTCCAAGGTTTTTATTGTAATCTAGCTCAGAAATTCAATGCATTTACTTGCTTCCATGGTTTTTTTATTTTCCTACATTTTTGTACTTGATCAGTTTTTAGGGCGTGGCAAAGATGATGGTGTCCGTCGCAGTGCTGTATCCGGCAAGAAGGTATGGATGTGTCATTTGATTGTAACTTTTTTTTTGGGTCTTTTAATTGGTAGTAGCAATCTTGAATTCTTTGTTTTATTGTTTTTTTTTTAGATTCTTCTGAAACTTGATAAAACAAAGGAAGATAAGGTGGCTGAAAGCAAGAGAAATGAACTGCTGAACTTTTTAAATGCTAGTTTTGATTAGCATTGAGAGGGTATGGATTTGACAGGGTACAACAAAATCTGCGAAGAACCAAATTTACTTACGTGGGTGCATAAATTATTTTTCCATTATAAGAACCGGGCAGCCTGCCATTTCCTTGGGGAAGGGGAGGGGGATACCATAATATTATGCGTACCATTGAAAGACATGTATGGTTCTCAATCAGTGGATTTCTCTTTTACGGATTATGTTATGAGCTTTTGTAGGATGAGGAGTTTTTGACCCAACAGATTCCATACATGGTATTTTGAGATTGGCCAATCATTGTGTTATGTGCCAAGATTTTCTTCTTCTTGTGTTATGATTGTTCTTAAAATAGGTTTGGATTGAATTGAGTCAACCTGAAGATCTTAGGTTCAATTCTCGTTCATTGCCCTTTATTGATATATTGATATATCATTTGTACGTACCAATATGATTCTGTGACCTTGGAATGGAGCAACCTCTCCTTTCTATACTATTGCTTACCCTACAACAAATAATTATCTTCAGGAATGTAGTTATAAATACTAACTAGTTTGTGTTTTTAATGGGAGAGCTATGGGGTAGTCGTAAGGAGTTGGAAAATTTTGAAAGGGGTAGCGGGGAAAATAAACCTTCGATATTTATGATTTTTATTTGTTCTATGAATTGATGATTGAACAATTGGCTGGTAAAAATCAACAGTTGTTTTGTGGGTGTTTATAATCTTTAAGGGGTTATTAGAAGTAGTATTGAATTTGTTGATACTTTGAAAGTATATTTTAATCTCAAAATTTATCCAATACGTACGATATTGCGCCTGTAGTAACTAGTATTTGGTGTACACGTCTTTTTTTTTTTTGGGAAGCAATGTCCCCATAACTCATTCGTATTGCATTTCTTTACTCAGATAAGATAAAAAAAAAAATTAATACAACTACGCAAATTATTAGAGGAAGAGAATTAAATAATATTCATAATTATTTTATTTAATAATAATTACATAAATTTAATTTTTTATCTTTAAATTAAAATTGATTCTCTTATTTTTAATATATATATATATATATATATATATATATATATATATATATTTAAATTAAGACTAATGGTGTATACTCTTTTATCGTACTAATCCTCTATCTTATGGAGATAATTTTAAATGAAAAATCAATATATTTTATGTTTTAAAAATATAAAACGCACTAAATATTAATCATTAAAAAAGTAAACAGTAGAACGATAAGTAGATAGGAGAATACTATAAATTATAAGAGTTTAGAATTATTCTTGAATTAATTAAAATTTATATTTAAAGCATATCTAATAATTTAAATTAGGGACATGCCATTTGCGAAACCATGCCTTAGAAGTGTAATATAAGAAGACTGTTCAGCCTTTTCCAATTCGGGTCCATTGCCAATGCGTAGCAGTTAACTCTCTCATGAATTCATGCACCCACGGCCACGTCGATTTATAAGGCAAGGTTACGTATATCACATTTAATAAACATTTGGCAGCAGGGAAAGGAATTGAAAAAGACGGAAGGCATAGAACACCGGACAGTGAAACTGAACGGCATCAACATGCATGTGGCGGAGAAAGGAGAGGGTCCAGTGGTGTTGTTCCTCCACGGCTTCCCGGAGCTCTGGTGCACGTGGCGCCACCAGATTGTGGCTCTGAGCTCCCTAGGCTACCGCTCGGTGGCTCCTGATCTACGTGGCTACGGAGACACCGATGCCCCTACTTCGGCGAGCAATTATACCATCTTTCACATAGTGGGTGACATCGTCGCCCTCATCGACACACTTGGTGTCATGGTGTGGATCAAGTGTTCCTCGTAGCCCATGATTAGGGCGCCATCATAGGTTGGTACCTCTGCTTGTTTCGCCCCGACAGAATCAATGCCTATGTTTGCCTCAGTCTCCCTTTCATGGCCAGAGACCGTAAAGTCAATCCCATAGAGGCCTTGCGGGAATTATACGGAGATGACTATTATATCTGCAGATTCCAGGTGACAATCTCGTCAATGTTCTCATTATATTATACTACATTCCTGTAAGAACACATGATGTTTTAAATGTCGGTGATGTGTTCGTGTTGCGGTCACAGACAATTAAAAAAATCTCTATATTATGGTTCAAATCACGATCACCAATCATTTTTTAAAACCTTATTTAACATATACAGGTGATTTTGTGGTTTCTGTTTAATTAAGAAACCAAAGGTTTTAATTGCAATCTGACGTAGTCCATTGAAACTGCAAATTAGTATTTCTTTCGTTCAATATTATATGACGTAGTCTAAGATTTTGTAAAATGATATATATTTTAGAACTTATTTTTTTCTCTCTAAAGCTTCCTGTAATACGTGGGATACATTAACAGTATTAATTATGGATCTGATATTATGAAGTTAATAATGAATGCATGTAATTGATAGGAGGCAGGCGACGGAAGGTGAGTTTGGAAAATGAGCATTGAACAGGTAATGAAGAACATGCTTATAGGTCGCACATCTGGCCCACCGATGCTGCCGAAAGATGGGACGGGATTAGGATTCGATCCCGATCCTACCACGCCCCTTCCCTCTTGGCTCTCACAACAAGATCTCACTTATTATGTTTCTAAATTTACAAAGACAGGCTTCACTGGGGGCCTCAACTACTATAGAAATATCAACTTGTAAGTTAATTCCTATATATTACTATTTGTTTTTTGTCCTTCATTTATTGACACCTTGCATTAGGCTTCCACATTATAGTAAATGATTCTCTTTTTTTACAGAAATTGGGAGCTTACGGCACCGTGGACTGGAGTGCAAGTTAAAGTTCCAGTGAAGTTCATTACGGGTGATTTGGATGAAATATACATTTCCGGGATGAAGGAATATATAGAAAGCGGTGATTTCAAGAGAGATGTGCCATATTTGGAGGAAGTGGTTGTGCATGAGGGTTGTCTCACTTTAACAACCAAGAAGATGCAGAGGATGTCAACAATCACATTTATGATTTTATAAAGAAGTTCTAATGATCTTACCAATTTTTGTTAATTGTCACATTGCTCACTCAGTGTAGTAAAGTAATTTCGTTGCCATCTATGCTACTTACGTTTGCAGGCTCGTTGATTTAGTTAAGACTTTATGTTATATTTCTATAGAGAAAAGATTCGAATATACTTAATTTGAAGCTATAGTTTACTCCAAGATACGATTACGGTTAGTTTCCTTCGGCAATCTCGTTATTTCTCTTAGTTGTTTTGCATTCTTGGATGAGATGCCATATCACGGAAAGTTTTAGGCTTTGTTTTGTTTTGTGGTACATAGTGAAGTATACATTATACACTGTTTTCACTTCCGATCAAATTTTGTCCTGACACGAAAAAAGCATAATCCCATAGTCGATTCTAGATGATGCTGTATTGTGTATAATTTATCTTAACTAGTGTTTGTAACAAAAAATAATAAAGATTCCTTTGTTGATTGCTAAAATACTACCTGTTCTCACCATGCTTGGAATTTCATGGTTGGAGTTGGAGAGCTTCACATCTGTCGGACAGTGCACATTGTTGGCACAATTTCGTCGAAATTAATCCATCAAAATCACTAACATTGTTTGTTTGAGTAGAAAGCAAGGTCTCAGGTTTTATTGTCATTTTAATACTAACCCAACGATTAACATTGCAGGAATGATTGCTGACATCGAAATAAATACATAAAAGTCACTAACATTGATTGGTTTGAGTAGAAAGCAAGGTCTAATGACTAGAAAAATTTTGTTCAATTTTTACTGTCCTTTTACTTTACAATATCAACGTAACATTTTATTTTTTTCTAATTTATCTTTAACAATATATAGTGAAGTGAAAAAAAAAAGAAATAAATATATAAATGAGTGAAAATATAATTAATATGAAAAATAAGAGATATATTAGGAAATGCATAATGATTTTCATGAAATCTAAAATATTAAATTTCATTTTTAATATTCCTATGCCAAAATTTTAAATTCAAAGAAAATGAAATGGACTGAGCATTTTATTTGTAATATTATTCCTAAAGAGTAAATATAGTTATTTAAATAAAAGTTTATTATCTGAAAAATTATTATTTTCTTTTGTAACTTATGACTTATAATAAGAACAAAATGATACTAAATAATGATAATTAGTAGTGGATCCATAATTTGTTTTAGTGGAGACAAAAAATAATTTATAATATTTTCACAAAAGTAAAATATCACAAGATACTACAAAATATATAATATTATAATAAAAAAATCTAAAATATTTAAGTTTCTACAAATTATAATTATTCTTTACACATTTTCATACTTAAAAAAGTTCTATGATTTTTTTATTGTCAATATTAATTTAATGTGTAAAATATAACATCCTTCATTAAAATAATCAACACTAAAATGTCATTATTCATGATTTCTTTATATTAAGAACACAGTAAAAGAAAAATACTCTTAAAAGAATTATACCATGAAAATTTTGAAAATGTACATGTTTTACTCATCTCTAGAAACAAGTAATTCGATTTTTTTTTATCTTTATTTCAATAAAATTTCTCTGCTTTCTTTTTTCTTTTCATTCCTTGAGCAATACTAATGTTAAAAGAAACTATTTATTTTTGTGATTCTAAGAAAATAAAATATTTATTGTTATATAAATGTTGTACATAGTTTAAAATGATATCTTTTGATATTTGTTTAATCAATCTTTTTTTATATTTTATTTTTATTATCTTTATCCAATCTAATATATTATTATACTAATATATTTTCAAATACTAATATATTTTCAAAAAATATAACAATTTAATGTATTAAAATAATTTAATCTATATTTTCCTTTACATATATTGAGATAATCTATATCTACATAATTATTAGATTATTTTTTAGATGTTACATGAAACCAAACCATGTGTAAACCAAACCAGTGTGGTGTGTTTTAAATAATTATTATAATTGGATTAAAATATTCTTATTTAATATTTTAAATTTTGATATTTGTACAGTTGCATTACTAGCCGTGAATATTAAATAGTGATATAATATTTGATAAAATATTAATTATGTTGAGAAAAAAATATAAAAGAAAATATAAAAAGATAAGAAATGGAAGTAGTATTTGGAATGAAATGGCCGGTTAACTGGAGGAGCCTATGGTTTGGTTGACGTTCGTCACTCGGGAAACCGGCTATTTAAAATATAGTATTTGATGTTTGGTTTTGAAGCCAAGTGTTGTTTGACGCGAAACATGCAGGCCAATAAATGCGAGTGGTTCACCCATCCCAACATCCAGTCTGCACTTACTCATCTCACTGTCTCCATCACATTTCCAACAAATCCATCTTCACACCATCTAAGGTGAGACTAGAGTTAGACATCACAGCAAGGAAGAAGCTAGAGATGGAAGGAGTGATCCACAGGACAGTGGAAGTGAATGGCATCAACATGCATGTTGCCGAGAAAGGAGAGGGTCCAGTGGTGTTGTTCCTCCACGGCTTCCCGGAGCTCTGGTACTCATGGCGCCACCAGATTCTCGCTCTCAGCTCCCTCGGCTACCGCGCCGTCGCTCCAGACCTCCGTGGCTACGGTGACACCGATGCACCCTGTTCACTCAGCCGCTACACATGTTTTCACATGGTGGGTGACATCGTTGCACTCATTGACTCACTTGGTGTCGAACAAGTGTTCCTCGTAGCCCATGATTGGGGAGCCATCATAGGTTGGTACCTATGCATGTTTCGCCCCGACAGAATAAAGGCCTATGTTTGCCTCAGCGTCCCTTTCTGGCCCAGAAACCCCAAAGTGAAGCCCGTTGATGCCATGCGGGCCTTATATGGAGATGACTACTATATCTGCAGATTCCAGGTTCTTGTCCTTCTATTCTGCTATTAATAACACCAAAGTTAACAACTACATTTGTGTATTTCTGTCATAACACACGCTAGCTAGATGTTAATTTGAGCAACCAAACCCATGGCTGTACGTTGTCAATGCCATCTGCATCGCAGTTGCAGTAACTGATATTGCAATCAAGCGATAAGCTGCATTTATAACCTTCACAGGTTCATCGAACCATTTATGATTTATGGGATTTCCTTTTTTTAACTGCATGCATGCCCTCTTCCACTTTTTGTAACCTCGATTCAAGCTTATTAATTACAAAATGATAATCTCCTTTTTTTTTAAGTATTTCCAAAGTGATATTTTTTGTTCTAGCTCTGTAATATACAAAATGTTATATATATATATATATATATATATATATATATATATATATGTATATATATTATTTTAGTTTTTGTTGTTTTGTTTTAATTCTTTTTAAATACTTATTTTTTCGGGTTTTTCTTGTAATAGTAGTATATTTAATAATTTGCTTTTATTTTTTATCACTTTTTTTTCAAAAGAATTAATTAAAAATAAATAAAATATAATAAGGATCAATATAAAAATATTTGAATAATTAAAAAATACTAGTAAAGATTTAAATAATTTTTTTGAAAAGACAAAATAATTTTAAAATGCCAAAAATAAAAGAAGCTTACATTATATGGACCAACAACAACATATTTAGCTTGAAGTTCATTCAACCTTAACGGAGATTCTGAAAAGTTGATTAATCATTAATGGTTATCCAATACTACGAATCCTAGATCTGATATTACCTGGTGAACTCATAAAACAGGAGCCAGGCAAGGCAGAAGGTGAGTTAGCCAAAAATAGCACTGAACAGTTAATAAAAATCTTGCTCATAAGTCGCAAACCTGGGCCACCAATTTTGCCGAAGGAAGGAATAATGGGTTACGATCCCAATACTTCAATGCCCCTTCCCACTTGGCTCTCACAAGAAGACCTCACGTACTATGCTTCTAAATTTGAAAAGACAGGCTTCACTGGAGGCCTCAACTACTATAGAAATCTCGACTTGTAAGTTTTTATATTTTTCCTTTTAATTTTGGTTGCACGCTGAATGCCAAAGGCTTTTACACCAAAATGATGTAATTTTTTGAATTTATTTTCAAAATGACTAAATCATTCTTTGAAAAACGATTTCAATATACTAAAAGCTGTTCAGATTGTGTTTTAAAACATGATTTCACTTTTTTTAAACTTTTTTATAATTATTTTTTAAAAAACATTGGGCATATAATTTTATATGGATCTAGTTTCACCGTGAAAAATTAAGTTTAGAATTAGTTCATAATTGATTTTGAGTTAAAATAATTTAAAATAATTTTTGTATTAGATCTAAAATTTTATATTAAGTTTTATTCCTAATTTTATTATAATTATTTTACAATAAAGATATCTAAACGTGAATTATATCACCTCAAAATCAATTTTATTTAAAATCAATTTTGACAACTCTTATTCAAACATGCACGCCATGTGTAAAATGATTTTACTGATTTTATTGCTCATTCAACTCTTGTGTTCTACAGAAATTGGGAGCTCACAGCACCATGGACTGGAGCACAAGTCAAAGTACCAGTGAAGTTCATTACAGGTGATTTGGATGTAGTATACACTTCACTAGGAATGAAGAACTATATTGAGAGCGGTGCTTTCAAGAAAGATGTACCAAATTTGGAGGAAGTAGTTGTGCAAGAAGGGGTGGCTCACTTCAACAACCAAGAAGCTGCAGAGGATGTCAGCAATCACATTTATGATTTTATCAAGAAGTTCTGATGCTATAAGCCTAGTTAATTCTTGTGATAGCTGCTTACTTTGAGTTTAGTTAAATAATTTGGTTACCATTGATCTCTGTTACTCGCGGTGTTTCGTAGTTGCGTTTGCAGGCTCATTGGTTTAATTGAGCTCTATTTTTACTATCATGATTATAGAAACATGTTTTCGTTAGATTGTTTGCAGTTTGCAACATAGACGGAAATCTCTGCAGTCCCGAAGCTAATTGAAATGCTGGTTTTGTTTTTGTTGCATGAATTACAGGTGTAGTAACTACAACTGGTTTAAGTTGACAAAGTAATCACATTTACAATTCTTAATGGTTTAAAAAATGAAAGAAGTGTGAAAGTGAAAAAAGATAAAATATTCTAATTAAAATAGAGTGTAGAGGTTATAAACTTCTAAAGTTTTCATCTCAAATACATCTAACCAAAGAATAATTTAACCAAGAGAAACTCATAGGTAGACACAAATTTAACACATCATTCTTAGGCATTACTAATAATAATTTTACAACTAATAAAATAAAATAGATAAATGAGAATGTCAAGTAAAAATAAAATTGATATCGTTCCAGTTTTTTTCCTGATCTTCTTCCTAATTTTTTTCCCAATCAAAAATATAGATTATGAGTGAAACTTCTTAAATAAAAAAATAGAACCTACAAAATTTTGTTCTTTATAATAAAATTTTACCAATATAAAAATATGCCAAAAATATTTTATAAAATATATTAGTAATATATATTTTTTATGATAGGAAAAAATCTAATCACATACACCAAAAATATTATAAAAGAATAGACAATTCAAATTAGACAAACGAATAGATAATTTGAATAAATGAATTATACCGACAATAAATTGAAATAAAATTTTTCTCTAAAATTATTTTTTAATATATAATATTCATGTTATCTATTAATGTTGAAGGTAAGTCAAATTTTTGAAAGAAAATTTAATTTTATAAAGTGCATGAGATGTCAGAGCTTCAGAAATATGGATTGAGACTTCATTTTATTTATAATTATAATTAATTAATAGTTTTAAAAAAGAAAATATTATAAAAAAAAGTTAAATACTAAAACACACTATGACTTAAACAATATGCAATTTCACATTGAGGATTTTTTTTTAATTGGAACTTAAGCGTCAACACAAGCGGAGTTAATGGACAAGATAGTATTTAACATGGATATTATACGTCAACGTCGGGCATCTTAACTAGTATCATATATAATTATTGTATTCCCAAATGTATCACTTGATAATTTAAAGGAGGATATCATGTCAGCATTGTCGTCAATGGACAAGATAAGCATCTTAACTATCATAATGTAAAATTGTTCCAACTCCAATGCTACCAAAAAATTATTCTATATCTAAAGTCCAAAGGTACCTCTTCGAGTCAAAATTAAGTGCGAAAAAAGAATTCTCGTTTTTTGCTTTTATTAGAATAGCATGATTTACTTAATTATAAAATTACCGATGTAATTTTTAAAACTTCTTCAAATTTCTTGATTTTTTATATATTATTTTACTTTTTATTCTATATTAGACTTGAAGCTTAATTTGTATAATGGTCCATTATGATCAACAGTATAAGGTCTTGATTTGAATGTTATGGAGAGAAAATACATGATTAAGAAAAAAATCCTTTAAAGGTGTAATTAGTAAGATTTATGATAAATATTGATCATTGATAGAAAGATGCTTTATAATAATATCATGTAAAATACTGTTTCATCTTAACCTATTGCACGGGTGGGGGTTCATGTGATTAAGATTATGTAATGAAGGCCACAATCTAAATTAGAAATGATAAGGTGGGTCTTGGTTTGGCGGGTCGGGGTAAATAATCCAATCCACCAACCTGCATTAGTCCGTCTTACTTAACCTGTCAACCCAAAATATTAATATTGGGTGAACAAGTTGACCTGTTGGCTTGTCATACATATATTTTTTAAGAAAAATATAAATATTAATAGATATTTACGCTTTAGGATGTTAATTTATATTTTTTAAAAATTTATAATGTTGTTCAAAAATCAAAATACATATTTATTATTGTTTATTATATTATTTTATAAATTTTAATTTCTTTGATACTCATAGGAAAATTTATATTAAAATCAAATTAAAAATAATATTGATATACTTTACGTTTTCTAATTAAATTTGTTCCTCTAAAAAACCTAATTTTGTTTATTTAAGTAAATTAATATGAAATAAAATACTAAAAATTTTATTTTTTTTGTTTATTTCTGACATACCGACTTGCCAAACCACCCTTAAGTAGGATGAACCAAAATTTTCAGCTCACCATTAGAAGACGGGCTAACCATCCTATCCTATTTTTGGTGGGCTAATAACAGGACGGGCCAAAATGGGCATGTTGTCCCGCTTTGTCACCCCTAATCTAAATCAAACTAATTAAATTAATTCGTATTGGTTATTTCCACTTCAAATATTAATCGAAGAAATTAATTATGATCAATTCAATTATTATCTTTTATCAATATGAACCAAGCCAATTATTTTTTTCCCAACTTTTCGATTAATATATTTCAAATTTATTACTTAAATTTTGCTTCTACTTTTGTATTTGTCTTTTTCATTTATTTTAATGTTCTTATGATGTTATCTAACGTTATAGTGTTTTAATTTGGTCATATTTATTATGTAAATTTTTAATTATATTTTTGGCAAAACAAATTGTTGGTATATGTAAAGTGATAAGCATAGAAAAAAATGAATTTTTTAAATAAAATAAATAATAAGTTATTAGAAAATAAGAGACTTTATTTTACCTTGTATTAATATAAGATTAAATATTTTTATAAAATAGACACTCAGCTCATTAAACAATACTTGACATTGGGCTAAGGAAGTTTGTTTAAACAGTAATGGGTAGATTGTACCCAGCAGATCCAGGAAATTGATGAAGGGTGGACACTCAATCACTCATGGTACGTGCATAGTCGTGATGGAGACCGACTCGTGATGACGTCGGAGAAGCAGTTGGGTGAGTGTCTCTTATCTTCCATCAATGGAGAACGCGCGAAACACACTTCTGAGGACGTCATAGCCGTGATGTGGTTGGTGCTGAGCTCCTCCTACGGTGCTCCCTTGCCGCGGAGCTTGGTGTCCGCTGCGATGGTTTGGGGGGAACTCTTACCGGGGTTCTTGACGTGGAGGTACAGGACTGTGAAGAGGATGTACTTGAGTAGCCACTGGCTAGTGCCTTCCGCCATCGTCGGGTGGAAGTGGTGGTGGCTTGCGCCTGGCGCGGCTACTCTATTTTGTGAATGAGAGAAGAAAAGAGACACTCACGCAAGGGTGGACACCACCGTTGCACCTATTTCATACATGGTAAGGGTGGGCACCACCGCAACGCACTTGCCCCCTTTCTCATGTATGACACCACATTTCAAAATTTAAGGGTGGGATCTTGCCTCCCTTCTCTTCAACCTGCCCATGATTGTATCTAAAGGTTTAATAAAAAATTCTATTTATTAAAAGACAAAATAAAAAGAATACTTGGGATAATGTGAAATATTATTCGTGTTAATTTGAGAGTTGGTGAAATTTTTGTGGAAGCCAAAGACTTCGAGTTGTGAGACACACTTTCCTCTCTTTCTTTACCCTTTTGTGCCTTTTAAATATATAATTTTAAATTTAACATGATATTATTTAATGCCTAACTTTTATATTAAAAAGTTTTATTTCAAATAATTTAATGCCTAAATTTTAAAACTAGTATACTTTTAAAATAATCTTGAACAAACTTAACCCTCCTATTATTAAAAAAACTACTTAACCCTACCCTGAACTAAATTATTAGTTAAATAAAATTAAATTATATAACTTCAAACTAGCTAGTTAATTCACTTCTTAAAAAACACTAGTTAATTTATGATGAATAATATATAATAAGGTAATTCTCCTGATAATGATTTTAAGCTAGTTAATTCACGCTGTGAATAATATATTATGAGAATATGATTAAAAAAAAAGAAAGTGACCGTATGATTAGTATCTTCGAATATAATATCAGACGTTTTTAAAAAGAGAAAAAGTACGTCTAAAAAAAAAAAAAAACAATTCCCATTGATTAAGATTTTTCGGCCGCGTCGCACACCATTGTAGTTATCGGTCTGCAAAGAGAGAAAGAGAGTGAGATGGAAGGAATAGAGCACAGGACAGTGGAAGTAAATGGCATCAAAATGCACATCGCAGAGAAAGGAGAAGGCCCTGTGGTGTTGTTCCTCCACGGCTTCCCCGAACTCTGGCATTGGGTTGGCACAACCAGATTGTGGCTATTGGTTCCCTCGGATACCATGCGGTAGCACCAGATCTCCGTGGCTACGGTGACACCGAGGCTCCACCTTCAATACACAGCTACACTTGCTTTCACATAGTGGGTGATCTCGTTGCGCTTATTGACTCTTTGGGCGTCCAACAAGTGTTCCTTGTGGCTCATGACTGGGGCGCCATCATAGGTTGGTATCTCTGCATGTTTCGCCCTGACAAAGTTAAGGCCTATGTCTGCCTCAGTGTTCCTTTCATCCGCAGAAACCCCAACGTCAGAACCGTAGATGGCATGCGTGCTATGTATGGAGAAGACTACTACATCTGCAGATTTCAGGTTAATTAATTATTTCTCTCATTTTCCTTATTTTTAGCTAACCCCTGCCTTTGCACATAATTCATTTACAATTCGCAGTCCAATCCTGTGAAATGAAGGATTAATGGTAGATCTGATGGGAATAATTGTTTTTAAAACGGCGTGACTGCAGAAACCAGGGGAAATGGAGGCTCAGATGGCCGAAGTTGGTACCGAGTATGTTCTCAAAAACATCCTTACAATTCGAGAACCTGGTCCTCCAATCCTTCCCCATGGAGAGTTTGGAAATGGATTCAACCCGGATATGCCTGATACCTTACCCTCTTGGCTCACAGAAGATGATCTTGCCTACTATGTTTCCAAATATGAGAAATCTGGCTTCACTGGACCCTTGAACTACTACAGAAATATGAACTTGTAGTTTCTTGTTTCTCCGGGTTGCCTTTGCCACTGGTCTAAATTAAGGTTTCTTTATTGGGAGAAATATTAAAGAAGTATGTCAGGGGCGCAATAATTAATGATTAATATGTATTTGCAGAAATTGGGAGCTGACGGCACCATGGACTGGAGTGCAAATCCAAGTGCCGGTAAAATACATAACAGGTGAGTTGGACATGGTGTACACCTCGCTAGGCATGAAGGAGTATGTCCACAATGGAGGTTTCAAGAAAGATGTGCCGAATTTAGAAGTTGCTGTGCAGAAAGGAGTAGCACACTTCAATAATCTAGAAGCTGCCGAGGAAATCAACAATCACATATACCACTTCATCAACAAGTTTTGATCTGAGATTCAGGAACCAATACAACCTGGAACACGGTCGCAGGGATCTAAATTAGTTAAAGTTGCGCTTTAAGCTATCAAGAGATCTATTTTGATGGACAGGATTCATAAACTGCAGAGTGCATACAATGATACAATCCCCATCCAGTCAACCTTACGCTTGTGTGTAATAATATATGTTACCCGCTAAAACTTGGGAAAATAAATTTTCAATCTTTCATGCAATCATATAAGTTATAGATATTTCCTTCAATAAATTATTTTATCTTAAAAAAATGTTTTGAAATGTGTGTTAAGCTTCAATACGTTTGTATGATCAGGATATACTTAGAAAATAAAGTGAGAAAAAAATATTTTCTGTTTGATGACCAGGGCTTTTTTTTTTAACAGTTAATATGTTCATTTTAAACTATTTAGTCAGATAATAACAACTTCTATAATTATGTCTTGCCTAAAAAAAACTTCTATAATTATGTCCAATGAGAATAAAGACTCCTCGCAATTAGATAGTGTATGTTTTGCAAAATTACTAACCGGAAGCTTATAAGTTAGAAAATAATTGAGAACTGAAAAACTAAAAAATTATAAGCCAACTAATTAATTATATTGAAAGATTTATGTGATACTTCTATTAGCTAATAAACTAGATGATCGACACATATAAAATCATTTTAATTACATCTTTTGAAGAAATCTCATTACCTGCATTTATCCAGACAACAACAACAAAAATCTCAGTTTGCATTATCATCCTGCAAGCAAAAGTAAAATTAGGTTAAGTAACACTTCTTCATCAGTCCCACACATTTCCTGAATTAAATAACATACCTTTAGGCTTTAGCAAAACACAAGTGTAAAAGGGTGTCCGTTAATTTCTTGCAGTTCTAGACATTCGCAACAGTCCCCTAGTCCCATTGTAACATATAGGCCCATTAATTAAAGCTCGTATCTTCCTAAACATTAATACAGATAAAAAAAACTTCCTAAACATTAATAGATGAAGTAGTTGACTGAGTATAACTGTGAGTACCACCACAAGTCCTCTTTTTGCCTTGCTTGATCAGACAATGGTGTACCACCACCCATCGTCACTTAAAAAACACCCAAATTAAATCAAAATCAAAAGAAAAGGGTTCAGGGTAATGAAGAAGATAAAAGAGTTTTGAAAAAAGGGGTGGAGATGATGAATACAAGGAAGCAGAGATGGGAAGTGGGAGATAATGGTGGTGATGAAGAAGAACGCTCGTGAAGAAGAAGAAGAAGATGGTTGCCGAATGTAATTAAGAGAAACGAGTTAAAAAAAAAAAGTTATCGTTGCAAGTTTTTCGCTTCAAAATAAATTAGTTCTTGTGACATGGATATGTTCTAGAAGGCCAACTTGGAGAAAAACATATTCATCAAATAACTTTTTACTAATGGATCGGATCTAATATTTGCATGGATTAACTTAGATCGAAGGACAATTGTACTATTTTTCATCTTGTAAGAGCTATTTTGTCAACACTTCATATTTTTAGGAAATTATTTACTCCTAAATTATTATATTTTATTATTATTGTACTCTATTAACATATTATGTATAAAAATCATCCAAATATTTTTGACGTTCTGATATTTTATTTATTTTTACATAAGCAGTAACTTAAAATAAATAAAAAGCCTAAAGAAAGAAAAAATTAGTAAACTCATTATGTATATACCCCACACAATTCAATCAGCTTTTAGATACAAGACAAAATTGATATATCTTAATATATATATATATATATATATATATATATATATATATATATAAGAAGAAAAGTTTTAAATTTGTTTCTCTTCGTTAAAGCATAACAGATCCGAACGTGCTCATTTTGGAGGAATTGGTGGATGAGATTGAGACAGAAGTCTACCTTTTGTTGTTGATTCATCCTTTATAGTTTGACACGTGAAAGGCTTGCGTGTCGTTTATTACGAACTTCATACTAGTTAGATGGTCCATGGTTCATATTAACTGAATCATGATCTGTCGACCAAATGATCAAATCTGCACGTACGGGACCACCTTATCATGTGTGTGATCATATATATCTAAAATTTCATGTATATTATCCGATCTTTCCACCGTTAGGCTAATCCTTATCGATTATAAGAATGTGATAATATAAATTCTGAAACTAATTAGGATGGAATAAAAATAATGTAAAAAAATGAGAAATATCACTAAAATTTTAGCAAAATAGCAAAACAGTGCGAATATAATTTAGTAATTTAAAATTGAGAACACCAAAATTTAAAACGAAATACCTTTATAAACAGAAGAAGTGTGTCTATAGATAATTGTAAAGCACGATCCCACCGTAAAGAGAGATAGATGGAGGAAATAAAGCACAGGACAGTGGAAGTGAATGGCATAAAAATGCATGTTGCAGAGAAAGGAGAGGGTCCAGTGGTGTTGTTCCTCCATGGTTTCCCTGAGCTCTGGTACTCATGGCGCCACCAGATTCTCGCTCTCAGCTCCCTCGGCTACCGCGCCGTCGCTCCCGATCTCCGTGGCTACGGTGACAGCGAGGCAGCACCTTCAATAGACAGCTACAACTGCTTTCACATAGTGGGTGATCTCGTTGCGCTTATTGACTCTCTGGGTGTCCAACAAGTGTTCCTTGTGGCTCACGACTGGGGAGCCATCATTGGTTGGTATCTCTGCATGTTTCGCCCTGAGAAGGTGAAGGCCTACGTCTGCCTCAGTGTCCCTCTCCTCCACAGAGACCCCAACGTCAGAACCGTGGATGGTTTGCGTGCTTTGTATGGAGACGACTACTATATCTGCAGATTTCAGGTTTATTAATTAATTCTCTCATTTTCCTTATTTTTATCCCACCCTTGTTTTTCTTTCTCTTTTTAATTAACTTTGCACGAAATTTTGCTTCTGTGCAATGAGGTCGGAAGATTGTAGTACAAGTAAAATCTTATGCGAATTATTGTTTTTAAACCGTGTGTCGGTGTGTGACTGCAGAAACCAGAGGAAATGGAGGCTCAGATGGCTGAAGTTGGCACTGAGTATGTTCTCAGAAACATCCTTACAACTCGCAATCCTGGTCCTCCAATTCTTCCCAAGGGAAGGTTTCAATTCAATCCAGAAATGCCCAACACCTTGCCCTCTTGGCTCACACAAGAAGATCTCGCCTATTATGTCTCCAAATTTGAGAAAACCGGATTCACTGGACCCTTGAACTACTACAGAAACATGAACTTGTATGTGCTTGAATTTCCGTGATAGTCGTTTTCCATCGTGCCTCTATATTCTTAGGGAACATATTTGTGCTACCCTACAGAGATCCCTATTTAGAAAGACATAATTATTTACATATATCTTATTTGCAGAAATTGGGAGCTGACGGCACCATGGACAGGAGTGCAAATCAAGGTGCCGGTAAAGTTCATTACAGGAGGGTTGGACGTGGTATACACCTCGCCAAACTTTAAGGAGTATATCCACGGTGGAGGTTTCAAGCAAGATGTACCAAATTTACAAGAAGTGGTTGTGCAGAAAGGAGTAGCTCACTTCAATAATCAAGAAGCAGCAGAGGAAATCAATAGTTACATATACGATTTTATCAAAAAGTTTTGATCTGATCCAGAAATGAATCCAACCTGGAAGCTGGAACACTGTCGCTGGGTCGTGGAGTTGCAGTTGAGATTTTGTATCAAACTTCCCTGCTGCTTGTACCTGTTAAACTTTAGAAAATAAAATTCCAATCTTGTCATGCAATGACACAACTTATAACATATTCTAATCAATAACTCTCTCTTAAAAATGATTTGAAATATACTTATTCAGAAGTAAGCTTCAACGTGTGCGTATGATATCGATACAATCCTGTACAACATCAAGTAAGAAAATTTTATTGTGTCCCAGAACTACAGTTTTTTTTTTTCTTCACAATCGTGATTATATATAAACTGTCTAGTGAGACAACTTTTATAATCATGTCAAATTAGAACAATAGCGTGTTTGAAACCTTTTGATTCAGGTTGAATGGAAATTTTGCACTTTCCAATTCGTTAAATAGTAAGCAAGCAACTCTTCCAACTCAATGTATTTCTGCCAATTAAGTCAACCATTTTTTGCTTTCCAATTGAATAGTTTTAACACCATTGATAGCCGTGTGAAATTATTGGAATCAAGGTACAATGATATATATTTCTAAATTTTGCACAAATTGTCATATACATGTTTATCCACTCAAAGGTATCTACACATCAATACCACAAATCATGTTTTTCTAGTTGATCTTCTATATCAAATCAACTTCAACACTTTGAACAAAATTCAAACTCAATAGACTACATTTGTAATAATCTATCATGTTATATTCCCCACATATATAACTCTTGCTCAAAATAATTACACAGCACATAGTTATCCTCAAGGCGATTCATCACGTTCACTATTACCAACACATGAAGAAAGGCCTATCTCAATAATTTAGAACTAAACCAAAAGCGGAGATTTGATCGACCAACCACCATACTACAAAAAAGGCAAACCTTCATTGAATTCTTGAAGATGAGTCAATTATTCACGGCAACCACCATACCGCGGGACTCTACAAACTAATTGAATAATTAATAATGAAATATAATTTAAAAAAGCGTTGTGTGTGTGTGTGTGTGAAATATGACTACAAAGTCATCACACCTATTTATAAACCAAACTGCAGTAGGTAAAAAATCTGATCCGTCCATTGAATTGAATTCAAAGCATAAATTGGTTACAACTGGTTTTTAGTACACCTTTAACGTTTCAGTAAACAGAAGCACCTCAAAGACTATCCTGTGCTTGCAATATTCATGGCTCAAGCATTGATCGATTTTGGGTTTATGAGAAAGAACGGGAATGAAATGGAAGGGTAGTGTTCAGTTTTAATTAGTTTTAACTCCAACAGTTCCAACAAAAATAGCAGCACGCATTTCTATCAATATCTCCAGTTGCAATTACTCCCGCGCGCGCGTCGATAGAGAATGAGATGATTGTATTTGTTGATATATACTACTCTTATATACACGAATGTCAAGACTCAAGAGTAAGAAATTCATTCTCTCAGTTATTGTTAGGATAAACGTTTAAATAAATATTGTTTTATGTAGTTTGAATTTTAAAAGGAGTACTATGAGTAGATAAGATATGGAGATAAGATATGAGGATAGATATGATATGGAGATAAAGATATTATAGAAAGATATTAGAGAATATATTGTTTAGATTTGAATTTGAATTGTTTTAGGTTTAGAGTTTTGGTGCTTATAAATAGCACATTATGTAAAGAGCTCAGTGTGACTTTGGCAGACTATTATCAATAATATTAGAGAGTTTCCGCCACAGTAAATTGTGTGTGTTTGTGTTTGTGTGAGTGCACCAGTGTGTGTGTGTGAGAGTGGGCCTGTGAGATATCAGTATAATCAAATCACTGATATCAGTTATATATATATATATATATATATATATATATATATAATATTTTCTTTTCTCTTTCTCTCCTCCCTATATATATTTCACATCTATCAATATTTTAAAAGTTAGATTAGTAACTAAAATAATAAATATATTAGTTCACAATTTATTATTCAATTGTATTTAAGTTGTGGTTTAATTCGTAATAATTATATTTATTTACTTTAATATTACAACAATATTCTAAATGTAAAATATTATAATTTTAAGAAATTCAGATATTAAAAATTAGAAATTAACATAAATAACTAAATTATATCTTTTATACGATCAAAATTATAAAGATTAAAATAATTTATACTTGTGGAATTTTTAAATATGTATTGTTATTTATCTTTAAAATATTTTAAATTAAATTAAAAAATCGGGAATTTAAAAATACAAGTTCAAAATCATTGTTTACACTAATTTTAGATCAACTCGACCGCTTTTTATTGTTTTTGAGATGACCCAATTTTTAGAATTAACAGACCAATCTAGGCTAGATTGTTATTAGATCAGTTGAACCTTAGTGTCAATTATTTATCAAGATTCTTATAACCAGTGTCAATAATGCTCTCATATTAAGCAATTTAAAATATACAAAAAGTTTTTTAAAATTCAAACTGAGAATGCATTAAAAATCATAGTAAAAATGCATTAATTAATAACACATTTAATAAAATCTTTTTATTTTGAATTTATTAATCAGCGTCTTAGATATTAGTTAGTATTTGCCTAAATCAGTTCTTGGCATTTAGTATATTTTAGTGCAAAATTTGTAATTAAAATAAATTTGTACACATTTATAACTTATTAATTATTAAGTTTAAAATTTAAAAATACTGATAAGTTTGAAACTGATGATAGATATAAAAAATATGAATATTGGTTACTTTTTTAACTGCACCCTCTCATGTATGTATTATTTGCCGGATGTCTCGTTCTGAAAAACTGAAACGCAGTATTACTTTTGCAACAAAGGGACGCAAATTCATTGAATCAGCGGCGGTAGTCCATTTATGACTACCGTCAGAAGTTATAACGTCCCCATGAGATAAGGTGCATAAAGCTACAGTTACATTTGACTTTCTCGAAACAGGATGGTGGAACAACGCGTAAACCGAACCGAATTGGAGCGTTTAAAAGGTAAAGAGAGGAATGCATGCGTTCATAAATCGTGTATCATATCGTTGTGCAAGAGACAGAGAGAGTAAGATGGAAGGCATAGAACACAGAGCAGTTGAAGTGAATGGCATTAAAATACATGTTGCAGAGAAAGGAGAGGGTCCAGTGGTGTTGTTCCTCCACGGTTTCCCTGAGTTCTGGTACTCATGGCGCCACCAGATTCTCGCTCTCAGCTCCCTCGGCTACCGCGCCGTAGCTCCCGATCTCCGTGGCTACGGTGACACCGAAGCATCACCTTCAATCAGCAGCTACAACTGCTTTCACATAGTGGGTGATCTCGTTGCGCTTATTAATTCTCTGGGTGTTCAACAAGTGTTCCTTGTAGCTCATGACTGGGGAGCCATCATTGGTTGGTATCTCTGCATGTTTCGCCCTGACAAAGTTAAGGCCTATGTCTGCCTCAGTGTCCCTCTCCTCCACAGAGACCCAAACATCAGAACGGTAGATGGCATGCGTGCTTTGTATGGAGATGACTACTATGTCTGCAGATTTCAGGTTATTTTTAGTTTTATTATTGGCTTCGCACATATATAAGGTTCCACGTTGAGATTTTATTGATCTTTGTTTTTGTGAATTGATCAAGGGAGAATTTAGTGCAATAGTAGATATGATGGGAATAATTGTTTTTAAAACGTGTGACAGAAACCAGGCGAAATGGAAGCTCAGATGGCTGAAGTTGGCACTGAGTATGTTCTCAAAAACATCCTTACACGTCGCAAAACTGGTCCTCCAATCCTTCCGCATGGAGAGTTTGGAACTGGATTCAACCCTGATATGCCTGATACCTTACCCTCTTGGCTCACAGAAGATGATCTTGCTTATTATGTCTCCAAATTCGAGAAAACTGGCTTCACTGGAGGCTTGAACTACTACAGAAATTTCAACTTGTAATTTCTTTATTCTGCGTATTGCCTGGGTTAATTGTTTTCGACTGCTCTAAATTAATTGATGATATTTAGATAATTATTTGTATGTACATTTGCAGAAATTGGGAGCTGACAGCTCCATGGACAGGAGTGCAAATCAAGGTGCCCGTAAAATTCATTACAGGTGAGTTGGACTCGGTATATACCTCGCTAAACATGAAGGAGTATATCCACGGTGGAGGGTTCAAGCAAGATGTGCCAAATTTAGAAGAAGTGATTGTGCAGAAAGGAGTAGCTCACTTCAATAATCAAGAAGCCGCCGAGGAAATCAATACTCACATTTACGATTTTATCAACAAGTTCTGATCTTATCCAAAAACGAATTCATCCTGAATATAGTTGCAGGATCATACAGTTTTAAATCGTACGTTAAAGTTGTATGTAATAATAATAATTTATGGCATAGCCTCTAAATTAATTTTCAATCTTATCATGCAAATGGTGTAAGTTATAACATCTCATCAATAAATTTTCAATCTTATCATGTCATAAAACAAATTATTTGCCTGTTGTTTCTTTTAGAAATATTGAAATGTGTTACTTGTGCAACAAAGCACCTCATAATCATTGACTCGTTAGGACCCCACTTATTAAAGTTATAATGATCCTAATAGAAAATATATATAAACAACATGTTATATATATTTGACTTAATTACAGTTTGATATCGCATTTTTCTTGGAGAAACACACAAAAAAAAAAATCAAGATACATAGTGGTAATGTGATTGACAACCGTCCTTGTCCATGCTAATTGCTATAATCCCTTTATCATTGCAATAAGATTAGACAATTTATCAATTTGCTCCCTTGCAACTAGGAATGGAAATACGATGGGTCAGCCCAAGCTTTCGCGGATGCGTATCTAAGTCTAGCTCGCATCAGCATTATTAACTCTAAATCTAACTTGTTAATTGCTAAAAATAATTTATTAAAATTTGAATTTAATCTGCATAAAGGTCTATCACAACCTAAAATCTATATACAAAGTCTGATTAAAGCAAAACAAATAAATAAAAATAAAAAATCAACATAATAACATATTTACAATGGCGGATCTAGGATGGGTTAGTGGGGACAATTTATTTAAAAAAATAAAAATTGATAATTGTAAGAGTGAAAATATGAGATAGTTGGATTCAAATACCAAGATAAGAGATACAAAATATAAAGTTTTAAGATAAATATTTGCATTTTATTAAAATAAGAGGGTGCATTTACTTACTCTTACATGTAAACCGGTAAGGAAATTCAAATACATAAAATTAGAGGTGCAAAATATAATATTGTAAGACAGATACTAGTGGTTTTATTGAAATGAGGGGGTGCATTTGTCCACCCTCACTTCCAAATAGATCCATCATATTTATCTTATAAGTTATAAATTATGAAACATGATTTTATAAATTATAATTTAAATAGATTCACTTCTCAGGTTTAATGGACTTTTTAAAGTCTACATCCTGATCATTTTAATTAAAAAAGTTTTTTAAAAAACTTAAATTTAATTTTTTTAATAAATAAGTCAGATCAAGTCAATCTTTAATCAGACTAGATCGTAAATCTCTAACAAACTTTCAGACCTATTTGCACTCCTACTTCCAAAGTGATCTAGCCTTTTTCACATGGTACCACAAGTTACATGTCTTTCCTCCGCCACAAAACCTTTCATCACCATTATTGACCCATGTGCTACTCATTTTGCTCCTTCATATCACCAAAACAAGACAAGTTCACCTCAGACGCACAATCCAAAACATAGGTGCCTCCCAGAAACATACTCCCTACGTACACAAAACCACTTCAGCATTTTGTAAATAATTGCCCACCTAAAATGAGCCCTATACCTGTACGTATTCATTCGCACACAGGCGTTTTAACAAGGCCTGGTAGGCAACACCTTTCTCTTAATCTTTTTGCATGCATGATCATGTCTGCTTTTACCTCATACCAATTATTTTCACACCCACCACGTGTTCCAAACTCTGTTCCCTCAAATTCAGTAGTTCCACCAATTAAAGTTATTTATATTATTTTAAGACAAATAGTAATCTTTATGGTTTTTTCTTGAGGAACTAACCTTTATGTTTAGGAAGTAAATTTTTTTATTAAAGATGAAAAATTACATTCCTATAATGTTTAACTGCATTCTCATGTAATTTTTAATATAATTTTTCTTTTTTAATTACTTTTTTAATTGATATTCTAAAAACATTGATTAGCAACACTCTTATTTTAAATCTCTTTCAACCATGGGCCTTGATGAGTGTTTTTTTGGATTTTGATCCTTTGCAGTTTTTTGAAAAACTGTATGAATATATGTCAGCCATTCATTTTATTTTATTATAAACAAATTAATCCTTAAAATTAAATTTTACTCAATTAATATTAATTTTGTAGTACTTGAAATTGCACACGGTTCTATATATATATTCCATGAATTTGTGTCAACAGTGGAATTAAACACAACATTAATACTTACGTACATCATTTGGAAATTGGAATTACGTTTGCCTGGTGGTCTCTTTAATTAATTGTATTTGAGTATTGAACTTGTGTACTCAATTACTCAAGTGATTGCAGGTAGAAAACTTGCACTTCTTTGAAGAAAATGAAAAATGAATTAAATGAACGCAAACAGATCAAATGTTAATTTTTATTTAATTAAAACACAAATGATAAATATACAGTAATTTACAAGCATGAATATATAAATATTTATAAAATAGGGAAATTAATACTAAATTTAATGCTAAAATATAAATTTAATTATTTAAAAATATAGTTTTTAAATGCAAATATAGATTATGAATACATTAATATGCATGAATCGACATGTTTTTATTTTATTGATTATTATGAATTATAAAGAAAGGAAATATGAATAGTAATTTGATGGAAATCACAAATAAAGTTTCATGCAGGCTTTTTGTGTTATATACTTGTAAAAAAAATGTCCGCGATATTATTAATAGCTTTTTTTTTTTTTGCAAAACTTGTTTATTTTACCGTGAAAATCAATTATTTACTATTTGTATATTTTTAATGTAAAATTATAAATAAAATTAATATGGAACGCTCCAACATCAACATCACCTTTAACCCAAGTTAATTGGGGTCGGTGGTAGATGAACCCAATAATAAATCGAAAATAAGACAAATGAGAGGAAAAAAAAAGTGAGAGGAAGAAGGGAGAAAAGAGGAGGAGAATGACTAAAAATAAGGGAACGACTGGAACATAGAGTTACTAATGGGTTTAACCCTCCACCAAGCTTATCGTTTTTCTCCACTCCATCCTAAGACATACCATCCGCCAATTTATATCTCACTTCATTAGGTCTTGTTTAACTACCTTTCTCCAGGTAAGTTTCGGTCGACCCCTACCTCTCTTTGTGTCTAACTCTTGGTAACAAACTCTTGTTCTTACAGGAGCATTCAGTGACCGTCTCATAACGTGTCCAAATCATCTCAATCTATGCTCCCTCATCTTTTCACATACAGGTACCACTGGTACCTTTTGTCGAATATCCTCATTTCTTATCTTATCCATCTTCGTATGTCCACACATCCACCTTAACATCCTCATTTTCGCTACCCCTATTTTATGCTCATGCTGCCTATGTGCTAGCCAGCATTCTACACCATATAGCATTGCCGGTCTAATAGTCGTTCTATAGAATTTTCTTTTTAGCTTAAGGGGAATTTTGCGGTCACACAAAAACTCCGATATACTCCACCATTTCATCCACCCTGCTCTAATCCTATGACTTACATCCTCATCGATCTCACCACCTTTTTGCAACATTGATCCCAAGTATCTAAAAACATCTTTCCTGGGTACCTCTTGATCAAGTAGATGCATTGTGTCTTGATCACCATCCTTATCCCGCGAAAACTCACACTTCATATACTCCGTCTTGCTCTTGCTTATCTTGAATCCTTTAGACTCCAAAGTGCTTCTCCACAATTCCAATTTCCTATTCACGCCATCTTTGGTCTCATCAATAAGTACGATATCATCTGCAAAAAGCATACACCACGGCACCTCCTCTTGAATATCTCTCGTCAGTTCATTCATCACTAAGGCAAAAAGATAAGGACTAAGAGCTGAACCTTGATGGACACCTACCGTAATAGGAAAATACCTTGATGTTCCATTATAGGATTTCACACATGTGGTAACCCCATCATACATATCCTTGATTGCATTAACGTACTTTAAAGCTACCTTTTTCTTCTCAAGAGTCCACCATAAGACTTCTCTTGGGACTCTATCATATGCTTTCTCAAGATCTATGAACATCATATGTAAGTATTTCTTCATTTTCCTATACCTTTCCATTAATTGTCTCATCAAGAAAATAGTTTCCATGGTACATCTTCCTGGCATAAATCCAAATTGATTTACTGAAACATTGGTCTCCCTCCTTAGGCGATGTTCGATAACTCTCTCCCACAACTTCATAGTATGGCTCATGAGCTTGATACCTCTATAGTTTGAACAATTCTGGATATCTCCATTATTTTTGTAAATAGACACAAACATATTTTTTTCTTCAAGTATCAGACATCTTGTTTGTTTGAAGAATCCTATTAATATGGAACGCTCCAAATGATTAAAATTAAGAAAAATACTGATAAGTATGAAACTAGCAAAAAGGATAAAATCGATGTCGCGCGGTTACTTGTTTGTGTATCTTGATCCTCTCGAGTGGTTTCCTACTGACAAAAGGAAACTTGCGTGCGTGTTACTTGTGCGATGAAGCTTCTCATATCGACGGCCCTAAAAAAGCCACATAATAAAGTGAAGTTACTATTATACCTAAACAATAATCAAGATACACAGTGACTTGCTATATTTGGGTGAGAACACAGAGGAAATAGTGTTTATAAGATAAAGAGAAGAGGGATTCCACAAATCCTTTAACTAGCTTCGGTTCAGCGGTGTGGCCACTAATACTATCGCGTATCGCGGAGATGGAGGAAATAAAGCACAGAACAGTTGAAGTGAATGGCATAAAAATGCATGTTGCAGAGAAAGGAGAGGGTCCAGTGGTGTTGTTCCTCCACGGCTTCCCGGAGCTCTGGTACTCATGGCGCCACCAGATTCTCGCTCTCAGCTCCCTCGGCTACCGCGCCGTCGCTCCCGATCTCCGTGGCTACGGTGACAGCGAGGCAGCACCTTCAATAGAAAGCTACAACTGCTTTCACATAGTGGGTGATCTCGTTGCGCTTATTGACTCTCTGGGTGTCCAACAAGTGTTCCTTGTGGCTCACGACTGGGGAGCTATCATAGGTTGGTATCTCTGCATGTTTCGCCCTGACAAAGTTAAGGCCTATGTCTGCCTCAGTGTCCCTCTCCTCCGCAGAGACCCAAACATCAGAACGGTAGATGGCATGCGTGCTTTGTATGGAGACGACTACTATATCTGCAGATTTCAGGTTTATTAATTAATTCTCTCATTTTCCTTATTTTTATCCTACCCTTGTTTTTCTTTCTCTTTCTAATTAACTTTGCACGAAATTTAATTTGTTTCTGTGCAATGAGGTCGGAAGATTGTAGTACAAGTAAAATCTGATGCGAATTATTATTGTTTTTAAACCGTGTGGGACTGCAGAAACCTGGGGAAATGGAGGCTCAGATGGCTGAAGTTGGCACTGAGTATGTTCTCAAAAACATCCTTACAACTCGCAATCCTGGTCCTCCAATTCTTCCCAAGGGAAGGTTTCAATTCAATCCAGAAATGCCCAACACCTTGCCCTCTTGGCTCACACAAGAAGATCTCGCCTATTATGTCTCCAAATTTGAGAAAACCGGATTCACTGGACCCTTGAACTACTACAGAAACATGAACTTGTATGTTCTTGAATTTCCGTGATAGTCGTTTTCCACCGTGCCTCTATATTCTTAGGGAACATATTTGTGCTACCCTACAGAGATCCCTATTTAGAAAGACATAATTATCTACATATATCTTATTTGCAGAAATTGGGAGCTGACGGCACCATGGACAGGAGTGCAAATCAAGGTGCCCGTAAAATACATAACAGGTGAGTTTGACATGGTATACAACTCGCTGAACTTGAAGGAGTATATCCACGGTGGAGGGTTCAAGCAAGATGTGCCAAATTTAGAAGAAGTGATCGTGCAGAAAGGAGTAGCTCACTTCAATAATCAAGAAGCAGCAGAGGAAATCAATAGTTACATATACGATTTTATCAAGAAGTTCTGATCTTGTCCAAAAACGAATTCAACCTTATATAAAGTCGCAGTTGAAGTGAAAGGGTGTTATAGTTGCGATTTTGTTTTGATATTTAAGGTATCGAGATCTTTTTGATGGGCAGGATTCATCAACTGCAGAAAACCTCCATACCATCTACCTTCCTATGCTTGTTTGTATTAATAAACTGATAATAATACTGTATGGTTTGGTACTTGCTGAATAAATTTTTAGTCTTGTCATGCAAATGGTATATCTTAAAAAATGTTTTGAAATATGTGTAATTGGAACTAAGCTTCAATACGTGTGTGTATTATCTCGACATAATCTCGTAGAAAACCAAGTGAGGGAAATTTAGTTTATCCCATTAGAGTTTTTTCACACTTGCATATTATAAACTGTTTAATGAGTTAATTTTTTTTTAAACATGGCACAAAGTTTTATTAAATTAAAGGCAATGGATAACCACAAGGTGTGATAAAGTCACGCGCCCCAAAGAATAGCAAAAGAAAAAACACCCCTGCATCCAGCAAACAAAAATTAAGTCTGTAATACCAACCAAACCAACGTATGCTAAGTTCTCACAACTCACCCCACCAATTAAGACAACCAATGTAAAAGCACTAGTTATCCTATAAAAGAAAATGTACCACCCAATTCATCTCATATACCAAGCCTAGCTCCCAAATTGATGTAACAGAAAAGCTTAATTAGAAGCAGTACAATCCTACCCACCCTGCCTAATTCAGTGAGAGTACTGTGTAATGAGTTAATAACTTTTATAATCATGCCAAATGAGAATATAAATCCCTCATCGGTGAGCACCCTAACCCATTATAAATCATTCACATAGCTCAATAGTCGATAATTATAATTAAATTATTATGATAATAATTTCAAAAACTAATATTATATATTATAATTTAAAATTATTCCTATAATAAGAAACCGATATTATTTTCATCGTAAAGGAAGAGAGTGAATCAACTAAAAAAGGAAATGGGTTTATCAGTTTTTAAACATGTTTTTTGTTATCGAAAGTTTAGGAAGAAGAGATGATGTGTTAGTACAAGACAATGAAAGTTTTTGGGCTCAAAGACTTACAACTTATTGTGTACATACAAAATAGGAGTAGAATTTTGTACATACAACTTATTTTGATTAGTACATGCATGGATTGGGATGAATTGCTAAAATTCAAGCTCAAATTTATTTCGATCTAGTCTAATTTGTCTTGGATTTTTACAAATCCGAGTTGGACTAATTTGTGACGGGTTGAGCCAATTTGTTGCCCTAATTTATTTTTTTATTATTTAATTTTTATAATTGGTAAAATCTCAAATGATAAATCTAATGCTACATTTATTGTTAATATCGGTTTTAAGGTTAATATTTAATATATATTAGATTTTTTAAGAGAAAAATTAGCACTTGTTTTTATCATTGCAATTTGTACATTTTATTCTATTTATATTACTGTATATTATCTTTTTATTTTATTTTATGGTAGAAATAACAACATATTATACGATTATTTAATAGTTATTAAAACAATATGATAATATAAAATATAATATATTACTTATATGTACTTTTATTTTATATAATGATTAGAGTATTTTATTAATTTTTATATAAAATTAAATTATTGTAATAAATTTATTTTTTTATATTTTAAATCTAAGTAACTCATAATGGGTCAGCTCGAGTTTGCCCCATAACCTAAAAGCTATGCTAAATTAGCAAAATACCAACAAACCATAAACTAGAGCCAGCACAATGGAATTCATAGTCATAGTGCTGTAAAGTTTGAAGGGTTAAATAAGATTTTGATTATGTCAAATTTTCAATTTTGAGTTTTGGTTCCTTTTGAACATAATAAAAATAAATGAAAAACTAAGATTAAACAACAACAAAAATCAAAAACTGAAATTCAATAGAAATAATAATTAAAAAAAGCTTATTTAACACATAGTAGTAATAATTTATAATCCCAATGAAAACTATAAAGCCATACGTTAAATTTGACTTACGATTTAGGGAATCACGAGGATAGACAGCGCAAGTAACTAGTTTTGGTTCAGCCTTGTGTCAAGGCAACTAAATCTAGTATCGCTTTGCAAGAGAGGGAGAGTGAGATGGAAGGAGTGATCCACAGAACAGTGGAAGTGAATGGCATAAAAATGCACATAGCAGAGAAAGGAGAGGGTCCAGTGGTGTTGTTCCTCCACGGCTTCCCGGAGCTCTGGTACTCATGGCGTCACCAGATTCTCGCTCTCAGTTCCCTCGGCTACCGCGCCGTCGCTCCCGATCTCCGCGGCTTCGGAGACACCGAGGCACCAGCTTCAATAGACAGCTACAGCTGCTTTCACATAGTGGGTGACCTCGTTGCACTCATAGACTCTCTGGGCGTCCAACAAGTGTTCCTTGTGGCTCATGACTGGGGAGCCCTACTTGGTTGGTATCTCTGCATGTTTCGCCCTGAGAAGGTTAAGGCCTATGTCTGCCTCAGTGTCCCTCTCATCCGCAGAGATCCAAACATCAGAACCCTAGATGGATTGCGTGCTGTCTATGGAGACGACTACTACATTTCCAGATTTCAGGTTAATTCTTTCTTTCATTTTCCTTATTTTAGCCAGCCCCTGCTGCTTTCATTTTTATTTTTAACTTTTTACTGCCTTTGCCCATTGTTTAATCTTCGCAATTGCAAGCTGTTGTAGCAAATAAAGCGGAACCCGATTAATTAGGATATCTTTGTTTATGTAAAATGAAAGATATATGGTAATAATTGTATTTAAAGTTTAAACCGTGTGTCTGTGTGACTGCAGAAACCTGGGGAAATGGAGGCTCAGATGGCTGAAGTTGGCACTGAGTATGTTCTCAAAAACCTCCTTACAACTCGCAAAACTGGTCCTCCGATCTTTCCCAAGGGAGAGTACGGAACTGGATTCAATCCAGATATGACCGATACCTTGCCTTCTTGGCTCACAGAAGAAGATCTAGCCTATTACGTCTCCAAATTTGAGAAAACCGGCTTCACTGGAGGCTTAAACTACTACAGAAATTTTAACTCGTATTTTCTTGACTCTTCCTGAATTCTTGTTTCTTTTTTTGCAGGAATCCCATTTAGAAAGACTAATGATTATTTATTTGCAGAAATTGGGAGCTGACGGCACCATGGGCAGGAGTTCAAATCAAGGTGCCTGTAAAATTCATTACAGGTGAGTTGGACATGGTATACACCTCGCTAGGAATGGACTATATCCACGGTGGAGCTTTCAAGGAAGATGTCCCGAATTTAGAACCAGTGATTGTGCAGAAAGGAGTTGCTCACTTCAATAATCAAGAAGCAGCAGAGGATATCAGTAATCACATATATGATTTTATCAACAAATTTTGATCTGTTGCAAAAATGAATTCAACCTGGAATAAAGTCGCAGGATCGTGCAGTTGATGTCAAAGGATCTAAATTGTTTCTGTTTTTATTTTATTACTAGTTATGTAACCTGGGCTACATATGTTAGGGCTGATGGCATATTTGGAATGACATTATGCATAAATAAGTGAAGTTATTTTTAATTAACTATGACTGAGGTGTTTGAATATAATAATAGCAAAAATCCTTATAATTCACTTCTTTTTCAATTCTTGCCTAATGCATTTACAACTTAAGCTTACACTAATAGGTTATCCATCGGCAAGTTGCAATGTATCGCTTTGCACACTAAAATGAAAATAAATAATCGATAATTAGTTTGTTTGTTTGTTACTAAACCTCAGACAGAAAAGTTTGACATCTTTTGCCGTCCATTGATGATTCTTGTGTTTGTTTTCACATCTACAGCCTGCCATATGTCATTTGACTGAAGGAATTCTTTTTTTTTTGAAGTGTGCAATAGCATGTATTATTATTTTGTGTGGTTGTGGCCGAAAGTATCTTAAATAAACAATTTTTTGTCATCCTCTGAATCGACCCTTTAACTATTTCTTTTGCCACAATAAACTATGTAAAAAGTCTTGGATGGACTGGTTGCTTTAACCAGAGGGGAAATCTTTTCCCCTTTAAAGTTTTATTTCCCCCGTTAACTTTTTAATGTGACATATGCTAAGATTCACATTGTGTAACCAAGTGAGTAATGAACCATCCTGAAAACAAATTCTCTGTTTGGAATAAGCACCGAGTAATTCCTCAACTATTGGCCAATTGTCCAGCGCCTCACAACTAACTGTTTTTTAAAGCAAATTCTGCTTGGTGTAAATCACCAACCTTTACTCTGAATCTGTTTCTTTTAAGTTCTCTCAGCTATTTTTAAGATACTCGTACACATATTTTGAGAAAGTAATCGAGGAACTATATATGTTGTGTTGCTAAAGCTGTTTCTCTCATGGTAGTCTCATTGAAGAGTTTTCAGCTTCTCTCAGGCTAGAGCTTCAATTCAGATGCTTTGGCTTACTTAGAGCATCTCCAACACAAGTTTTTTGGTGGGTTTCTTAGGTTAAGCAACCAATTCTTACACATTCTTCTACATTGGAGCAAACTGACGTGGCGATACTAATTTCCTCAAAGCACGGTCCGTTTCTAATATAAGGAACTGTTGCTTACCATTTAAAAACAATTTTTTTTGCATAAAAATTGTTATTTCTGTTATTCTAAACACAATAACACAACCACAAGAAGTGATTCAACAAATTTGGAAAGAAGATGAACTGTAATATTAAAAAAAAAAAATTAAAGCGTACTGGCGACGGTGGTTGTTGGAGATGAAGGGTCTTTGCGCTAGGAAGGGAGAAGATGCGTCAGCCCACGCGAGGAAAGACAAAGCTACGCAAGGAAGATTTAGGAGTTTGGGGACACGTGTGGTACTGGTGAGTGAAAAAGGAAGGAGGAAAGGAGAAGAGAGGAGAGGCACGCATGAGGAAGTCTCTGGAGGTTAGGGGACGCGTGGAAGAGATAAGGTGAGGGGTGAGAGAGCAAAGGGAGTAGGGAGGCATGGGAATGTGAGGGGACAATCGTGAGTGAGAGGGAGAAGGTTCTGGAATTAAAAAAAAGTGAAGTGTGTATAGGGGGCAACCGTGAGTGAGAGGGAGAAGGTTCTGGAGGTAAAAAAAAGTGAAGTGTGTGTGTAAAAAATAAATCAATTTTTGTTTTGTAAAAAAGAAAGATTGAAAACCAAAAAAACTTGAAACACAAAGAGCCGTTGCAAAGGTAGAAAATATGATCATTTAAAAAAAATAACGGGTAGATGAAAAGTTGATTATAAATATGGGTGGATTGTTTTGCTTCTTCACACCCAATTGGCACCATGAACCGGAGTACAAATCAAGGTGCCAGCAAAATTCATTGTAGGTGAGTTGGACTCATTCTACAACTCGCTAAACTTGAAGGAATATATCCTCGGAAGTGATTGTGCAGAAAGGAGTAGCTCACTTCAATAATCAAGAGCTAGCAAAGGAAATCAATGATCACATTTACGATTTTATTCGCAAGTCCTGATCTGATCAACAACGAAATCAACCTGGAACACACGATCTTTGGGTCTAAATTTATTGAATTTACGCTTCATTTAATAAATCTGTGACGGGGGTTGGGGAGGATTATTTGCACAGCTTGATTTTCAAGTGCAGATCCAATCAACCTTGCTAGCGTGCCTCTCCTAATTTTAAGTTGTATTGTGTAATACATAAACTATTCCTGGTAGCTTCGTTTCTTGTACTCTTAAGTCTCCAACTAAACAGTAAATGTGTCAAGTTTATTTTCATTTAATTTATTTAATAGCATATTCAGTTTATTACACATCCAAATGCTTTCAAAGATGAGCTTAAGCAAAATACATGCCCAAGGAAGACAGACCCATCGTCATTTTTTATTTTTTTTTTGTGAAGGTGAGGGCCTAAACCCCATAATTGCAAAAAATTATTACCCACGAGGGAAAATCACCACACAAAATCTCCATAAAATGTCACCAAAAATACACTCGAACTATTTAATTAGTTTGATATAAACAATTTATGATTAATCTATAGCTTAATACATAAATAGAATGTTTGTTTTGGAAAGAGATGGGGCAAGGGGTGCAACATTATAAAGAGTAAATCGGAGGACAAGCAGATCATGAAAAATGACTAGCCTTTCATTATAGGGGGGGGTCAAAACCAAATGCTAGTTTTTTTAATACACGTCAATGTAAAACGAGTCCCGATGTCATATAACAAATATATCATAAAAACTGTCACCAACGCCTATAGCAAAAAGTTGAATTTCAGAAGTGAACACTAGTAAAAAAAATATAACAAAGTTATCTTCTTAAACCCTAAATCCTCTGCTGTTCCTCCTTCCTCTAGCCCTCTCGAACTTCCTTCCCTTTGCTCGTACATAGGGCTTGGTATGGCTGTGTGGCACACCAGGAGCAGGACCAAAGTGTTTCACAGCTTCCCGAGCATTCTTGGGGCCTCTAAGAAGGACCTGCATTCAAGAACATAAATGAAATTTAACTTTCCAAAAGCTTAGCTCCTCAACACACCCAAGTTCATCATCCCATATAATATATACCAAGTACCAAGTATATTTACACACATTGCTTGACGAATAATATTCCGACATTGCATGCCATCAAACAAAAAAAGTTACCATTTTAAGCAATCAAACTAAAGGTTATGACCATTGGTGAATCTATGAAGTCTACCAAGAAAAAATTATTTAAACCAGAGGCTACACTCCTGGATACCAATTCTCCAATCTAAAGGTGTCATAAAAAAAAAATATCGTTCAACTATGTGAGCAAGAACCAATATTATATTTACTAGCACAACAGCAGTAGCAAGATTTAACAATTCCGTCCAAAAATTACAGTGGCCAAAATTGTTATCCACCCATACCGTATTCTGTCCCAAAGGAGCCCTAAGGGCAAGTTGATCAAATGTCAAGCATTCACCGCCAGCCTTTTCTATTCTTGCACGTGCTCTCTCTGTAAACTTGAGTGCTGTAATTTTCAATGCCGGAACTTCATATACTCTGATATCATCAGTTACAGTCCCCACTACGACAGCAATTTTATCCCCCTACATTAAAACAGAGTAAACTACAATAGTCAAAATTTAAGAAAATTAGCCATAAGTGCTGATATATATAAAGATAGAATGAGGCATACCTTCCCCTTCGTATACTTAATTAACCTTGACAAAGAAATTGGAGGCTTGTTAACCTTGCTCATGAACAAGCGCTTGAGTATCACAGCATTGAAATTGCTGTCTGTCCTTCGAACAAGGAACCGATAAAGCTGATCAAGTAACAATTAATCAGAATCATACAATACATGACTAATAAGAAAACATTCATGTGACCTGAATACAAATAAAATTTATAGAAAGCAAAGAAACAATTATTTCTGAAGTCTGAACCTAGTAAAAGCTTAAGCAAACTCAAAGTGCTTAAAATTCAACAGACAACAAAAACAAAAGAACTAGTTCCCTCAGTGTAATGGAAGTAATAATCATATGTTATCAGCATTAGCATGGTAAAAAAGACAGCATCACTGGGAACCTTAAGTCCATTAAAATGTCATAAGAAAGATACTAACTCAACATACAGTAAGAGTAAGACTATGGCAGCAGCACAAACAAACTATAAACTAAATAACTGAATCTTTGTGTAGAAATGAAAAAAAATCTAAAAAGCATGTGAAGTGTGAGAGAACGGTGTGCAGAGGCTCAGACAAATGTGGAAAAAGTTATATTCCCAGACCTCTCAAATGGAGAAGGGTCTCATAATGAGCTGGGATCACATTTATCATCATCGTCGTAAAAAACGAAAATACACACAGCGGATCTAAAGTTGATATTAACAATAAACAGAGGAAGGTGATAGCAAAAAGAGAGGAACCTTGACAAGTAATTTCAGGTAGATGTCATTGGACTTTGGTGCTGTTCGTTTGGTCTTTTTGCTCTTACCCCCAGCCTTAAGATCGATCCCCTGTGTATCAAATGCAAATGCAAATGCAAATAAATATAAGCTTAATTAACACAAACACATCCGAAAGAGAAGAAGACGCATACCATCGCTGCTATCAGTGCTACGGGACTTGGAACAGCACACTTCTGTCAATGCTTTACCTCAAATATAAACGGCGTTACTAGAATGAAGCTATGCATGCTAGGGTTTTTGTTATGGACCCAGGCCTTCCTCGTTCTCTTTTGGGATTCAATAGGCCCAACGCCATATATCCATTTCGCGTAATGATTCGGCCCATGTAGGAACTATGCGATTTTAATCACAACGCGCATGTGATGCTGTAAAAAAAAAAAAATTCCGCGCATGTGAATTACCAATTACCAGCTTAGCATCATGCACAATGCTGATCATATAGAGTTTCTCAATTAAATAAATAAACCAACAATAGTATCACAAGTTGTCCTGCCTTTTGAACCTAGTAATCGCCATTATATAACATTAAGCGCCCTTTACTTTTCAATTTTTTAACACGGACACAAGGTTAGATTTTTTCTCACTTTTCCGTTTGCTGCCCTTCTTAATGGGCTGAATTGTTTTTGATAGGCAAGTATTACAATTGTACAATTTTAATAATTTTCTAAGTTATAATTATAAAAAATAAATATTCTAAGTAGTATAAATGTATATTTTTCCATAATTATTTTAATTAATTTTAAATTAAAATATATACTAATTATTATTTTAATTATATATTTTTATAAATAATTTGTTTTAAATAATTGAATCTTATTAGAAATTATCTCACATTTTCATTCATAATAAAATCTTCTTTATATATGTAATTGATAATTGATTGATTAGACTCAACGATGCAATTATCAAAGTTGCGCTTTTTCTTATGGGTTTTAAAGTATTACTTTACTTATATATTTTCAATTTAAAATAATTGCCACTTAAAAGGATTTTATATGTTAGACCCTTAGTTATTTATTTCTTATATTAAAATAAAAGTAATTATTCTTGTCATCTGTTTAGTAGAATTATTAATATATTAAAAAGATAATATAATCAATCAAATGAACTTATGTTTTTTAAAATTAAGAATATTTAATAAAAATTTTAATACTTGTGTAAAAATTTAAATGAGAATTATTTTGAAAACGATGGAATATTTTATTGATGTGCGGGAGAAAAACATCAACTAAAATTCTTCACAACACTATCTAAATGAACTGTCCCTTCTCTGCTACTCACTCAACTGACTCAAGAAAAGGAGAGGAAAAAAGAAAAGAAAATCTAGCCGAACTAATTGGTATCAGAAATTGATTTAATTTGTTCTATTGTTGGAAATGAAAAACTCCAGGAAGCCAATGAAATAGGTCCTTTGTGACCAGCTAGCATGCACCAATATCAATTTCAATTTTTTATCACCTCTCCAGTTTCATACTACCTGCATTATAAGAGGGAGACAGATTGATATCTAATAATCATGCATATTCATATATGTTAACCATAGAATCAGATTGACCAAAGATGGATGTCCTTGTCCAAATAGATATTGGTGACTATGCACTTATTTTAAAAAATACAAAAAATTTGCCTCCGATGGATATATAAATGTGTTGGAATCTGCAGGTATTTTACAGCATATGTCATCAAATTAACAAGATTAATTGAGTCTACATTCATTGGAGCTTCTATCTGATATTCATTCTTCACCGTACCAATGTCTAATTCTTCCATGGCCAGCTTGACTTTTGCTGTTGGCATTATTGGCAAGCCCTATATATACGCCTTTTATTTTCCATATTAATTATTCTATTTTTTTGTCATTTATCTTATGCTTCGGTTTCATAAGATATTTCAATTAATGATGTTTTCTTTTTCAACTTTTGATCTGTTTGCAGGCACTGTATTATCCCTTCTGGTGTTTGCCTCTCCCATGTATGTGTACTATATATGCCATCTTATAAATTGATTTTAATTATATTGATATTAATGTATACATCCAATATTTCAAAGCATGATATCGTTGCACTACCTCATTACGTCGGGGGAAAAAGTTTTACTACCTCATTAGATGTTTTGAATGCAATTATTCTTAATGGGATTCACATTAATTCTCTTTTTATTGATTTCCCTTCTTTTTTTTTAAATGAAAAGCAAGACGTTTTGTAGAGTGGTAAAGAAGAAATCAACAGAGAATTACAAGGGAGCTCCATATATAACGACGTTCTTGTGCACAAGTTTGTGGACTTCTTATGGAGTTCTTAAGCCTGGTGGTTTCCAAATCGCTATAGTAAATGGTGCTGGTGCTGTCTTTCATTGCACCTACATAGTATTGTTCCTCGTATATTCACCTCAAGATCAGAAGGTCATTAATTAAATTATTATGAGAAGAATTTAATTTTTTTAACATTGTGATCTGGTAGATAAAGATCGTGCTAATTAATTATTTATATATAGTTATTTCAATTCTTACTTAATTAGTACCTGATTGGTGTCGTTGTGTGTACATTTATATAGGTCAAGACGGCACTTTTGGTGGCTATTTTGGACGTCGGTTTTCTTGGGACAGTCATTTCAGTAACTTTTTTCGCTCTTCATGGAACGATCCAGCTTAGTGTTCTGGGAATGTTTTGCTCCGGTTTAACTATAATCATGTATGCTTCACCTCTATTAGCCATGGTAAGTGTCAGTTTTTCATTCATTAATATATCATATAAACGTTAGTTTTATTTTGTGAAATATATCATTGCGCCTATATTTGTTTGGACAAACAACGCACTATCTTAATTACTGTTTTTTTTCAACTATGGTGTGTGACAGAAAATGGTGATACAGACAAAAAGCGTGGAGTACATGCCATTCCTGTTATCGTTTTTCATGTTTCTGAATGCTGGCGTTTGGGCGTTGTATTCTTTCCTCGTCAAAGATTTTTACATTGGAGTATGCTAATTCATTTCCTTTACCCCTTAATTATTCAGTATTAGAAAAGCTAGCTCTAATTCATTGCTTCATTTTGATTATGATCAAAATGTGTTAAGTCTGCTTCTCTCTAAACTCTGCCTAAAAGCCACTTTAACCCCAGTAACTGTTTTTTATATAAAAAAGAAGCATACTTGATGGTCACTATGAAAAGAAATACTAGTTACACCTGGACTTGATTAAGGACTTTTTGATATATTGATTTTACGTTAAAATATGTTTATAATTTCTATCAAATATTTTGAATTTTATATTTGTCGTCTAATAAATATTTTCTTTGATTTTGCTACATGATAAAACAAAAAAAATTGTTTTTGGTTATTTACCCTGATAATATTTTTTGATTTCTTATTAATTTCTTTGGAAAAGATTAATAATAAATGATTTTTTTTATTAAGAAACACAGACAAAATTTATTAATTTATTATGAACTAAAAAAAAGTAACAATGATTAAAAATAAAGTTATTATTTTATTAGGAACTAAAATACAAAGAAATTTTTTACTAAAAAACAAATACAAAATTTAAGTATTTATTAAAGATAAAAATATATTTTAACCTTAATTTTATATTATAAGTTATTTATCAAAATTCAAGAGTTTTCAATTAAGTTGTCTTTAAGATGTAATACCACATATTTTGTGAAATGGTGTCATCTCAAGTTGTGTCTTACTCGTTGAAATTCGATTGGGTATGTTTGTTTTAAGATAATTAGATATGTTATTATATGTATTATATTCTCATATAAAGCGCAATTCTATCTTGCTATTAAAAACTCACGGAGTAGGAAAATGACATAAAGTTTGACAAAGGAACAAGATACAATTGTGCCATATATGAGAACGCAGCATGTGATGTATAACTTATTCGTATAAAAGCAAGTGTAATCAAAATTTAATACTAATATTTCTAATATTCTACAAGCTATCACCGATTAGTCACTTCCCTGGTTCTTATCAAAAGGCATGTTCACTATTCATAATAAAGACAAACTAATTTCAAATAAATAAATAAAATATTCCGTTTTTTACAATAAGAAAAAAGTATTCATAAAGTACAGAAAAATATATGATTACGCTTTTTTACCTTGTTAAGTTTATTTATGGAATCATGTAAACTTATATATTTATATAAAATTTATGCACGATATAAATCATTAATTCTAAAGTGACAAACGGTTCTGTTTTGTGTTGAATGCTTATAATAAATTAGAGTAATTGAATAAGAGACCTTTATCCAGAAAACAAATTGATAGACATTTGATTCTTCTAAGTTTGTTTTTGGTGCATATTGATTTTGCTAAGTTGAATCTTGTGGACTATATATGTAATTGCAGATACCAAATTTGATTGGGCTGATATTGGGCTCAACCCAGCTCATGGTTTATGTAGTTTACAAAAAGAAGCCAGAATCTACAAAGGGACCAACGGTGGGCCAAAGCCTGGGAAAAGGAGACACGGTGAAAATGGGAGCCTCCAACTACGAAGAGGCCCAGCTCAAGGATGAGACTGTGAAAGTGGTAGTGGTCGAGAAGGCCCTCAAAAAGGCCAAAAGCCTTCCAAAGCCAGTGCTGAATCACGAACACATGATTCGAAGGACCCTCAAGAAGACACTCTCTTTTGGGGTAAACAATTTACCCTCCATTTTTTGGAGTACTAAGCCTCAGCAGGAGGATGTTGCCCTGGACGCAGAGGAAGCTCAAGTTTAAACCTTCACATATAACACTTGCACTTCACGTGACTTGTTAATCTTGTTCTTGTTATTTATTTACTCTCTCTCTCTCTCTTCCTATAATAGTTGTCAAAGAATAAGTATCACTTTAGTTTTTTATAGTAATATTGATTTTTTTTTCAGTTATATTTCTTAAAATATTAATGATAGATGAAAAAATTATAAATAAATTAATGATAATAAAGTTAATTTTTATAAAATTGTCACACTCTTTTATCTATTCATTAGTTTTTGTTGATGTGTGTGAAAATATAAAATTATGAAAAATATTATGTGATTGAGGGAGTATTAGTTATCAATAACATGATTTGTTCATATTGCAATTGCAAATGGGTAGGTATTTTCCGTTTCTTTTTTCTCTAGAAACATGCACGAGTACTACGATCCTATAATTATTAGGCTTCTTTCTTGTCCCCCAACCTGATTGATGAGGAACTATGAAGCACGAATACTTTAATTTGTTTCACATATCTGTATCCGTATCTAATATGTACAAAAAATAAAAATTGTTGTATTTATGAATGATTTTCATATAAAAATAGGATTGATAGTATTGTTATTATAAGTAAATAATAGAAAGTAATTTATAATGGCAATTGTTACCGATAGGCCCATTCAAATATTTAAACTCGACAACCACCAAAAGATAGAAGATAAAATAGAAGATATAATCATAACCAATGTCGTTCATATATTAGATAATCTAATATATCTCTACAAAAGATAATGGGCCTCAACAATATCTATCCAAGATTCAGGTATCATCTTATAAATACAGCTTCATTCATGGTGAAAGGTACACAACAATTCTGACTCTCTCTTTTCCATTCACACTGCACACACAGCACACCACTTGTGTTGTCTCCGGCAGTGATCATCTTCCTGGGGGTGCTTCATCTCCATAGGCATCTTCAGAGAGGGGGAGTTTGATCCCATAGCAAATCCCAGCAAACTCCGCTGGGTACATTCTGTTTCTCGTAAACGGAACAGTGGCGCCGTCTGTGGGGACGATAAATTTCGAATCCCACCAATTTACAATGGTCAACACCAGAAGCCATCAGATCGCTGGACATGACGCACCACCACCCCGAAACGCGAATCTGGAGAACGTGGTAGCAAAAGATGCGGCATCCCACATCGCTTCCTCTCCAGCAATGCCACCAGCTCGGACTCCACCACCAATGGCCGAGGTAGAACTAGACACCAACCAGCGTTTTGTCCACAACGCTCTGAATGCTATTCTATCTCGGTTAGAGAATTTGGAGAAACGTTACGAGCTTCAACGACAGGATGATGTTCAGAACTTGTCCAGACAGCCGGGTTCTAACATTGAGCGACCCACGACAACGCACAACGAGCAACCGAATTCAGCACAAAGAAGGCACGAAACTAATAACTCGGCACCCACAGCTGAGGCTGGTAATAGGGAAACAACCAGTCAACCCGAACGGGTTAGACCCCATTCACGCAAGGAAGGACCTCGGCTCGCTCTGTCAGCCCGAATCCCGGAGCACGCCGTTGTTGACAGGTCAACAAGGGAAATTATACGTCGGCCCAGACAAGAAGACAAGACATATCAGAGGAAATACCGTCGAGGTTATCAGAATAATAGTCCATTCATCGACGAGATAGTAGAAGCCCACTTCTTGGAGGACTTCGACAGTTCCTTTTTATCCAAGTACGATGGGAGCCAAGATCCTCGGGTGCATATAGACGAATTCGATATGCAAATGTGTGTCCGAGGTATTGACGAGCCTGTAATTTCTCGGATTTTTGCTACCACCTTGACTGGAGCCGCTCAAGCTTGATTTCATACACTGCTGCCGCAGTCTATCCGAAATTTTGAAGATTTCGGACAAAGATTCTTGTTGAATTTTGCAACAAGCAAGTAGCAGCCCAAGTCCGAGTTCATATTGGGAAAAATACGCCAGCAACATGGAGAAACGTTACAGAGCTATTTGGACCGATTCAAAGAAGCCGCTTTGCAAGTACGGGGTTTGGAAGAAAAGGTCCACGTGCACCTCATCTCAGCCGGGCTCAATGGATCATCCAGTCTCGCCAAATCCATTTATAAAGATCCGGTGAAGACTTTAAATGAATTTATGATTCGTTTCGAAAAGTATTTGGAATTGGAACAGATGGAGATAGCTAACTCGGCCCCGAGGGGGAATAAGAAACCTACATCGCCGAGGAACCGACATCATGAGAATACACAATCCAATCGACAACCTTCAAATTTTCCCGCTAACCGACCTCCAAGAAACTTTCAGGACTCGAATGTCAGGTCCAAAAAGTTCGAGTGGAAATTTGACAAATACGCTCCATTGAACGCTCCACGAGCTCAGATATGGAAGGAGGTTGCATTTACAGAAATGAGGAAAGTAGAACGTCCTCGACCGATAATAAGAAAGGAGGGGTTAGACTATTCCCGATATTGTGATTTCCATAATGGGCCGGGTCATACGACTGACTAGTGCCGGGAACTCCGTGATGCGATAGAACAATTCATTCGTGAAGGTAAACTTCGGCAATATGTTATCCGGACTCAAGGACACCAAGGAAAAAGGAAAGGTCAGCAGGAGACTAAAGACCGAGATGAAAAGAAAAAGAAAGACGAATTCCCAGAACCCGAGTTTGAATGTAACGTGATCTTGGGAGGCATGGGAGGTGGAGGCGACACCGCTAGTCAGCGAAAGAAATATCTCAAGGAAGTCATGTCGGTAAGAGATCAACCCAAATTCAAAGAAAGTAAGAAATCCGCACCACCGCTAATTTATTTCACAGAGGACGATATGAAAGGCGTAATGCCCGGACATGAAGACGGTCTCGTCATAACCGGGACTGTGGCAAATTTCCGGGTTAAGAGAATATTTGTTGATAATGGCAGCTCGGCTGACATTCTCAATTTAAGTGCATTCAAAAAGATGAATTTGAGTGAAGACGACTTAAAACCGTGTCAAACTATGTTAATCGGTTTTAATGGAGGAGGTACCGGTCTGAAAGGCGCAATTGACCTCCAACTCACTTTGGGAACAAAAAAAGGGTTCAAAACAGGCCGAGTCACATTTACCGTAGGCAAGTTCACCTCACCATACAACATCATATTAGGCAGGCCGACACTTCACAAATGGGATATATTGATGTCCACCAAGCACCAGAAGATGAAGATGATTGGACACCTCGGTCGAGTGATCACAATTTACGGTGACCAGAAGGAGTCCAGACAATGCTATTTCAATACAATCCGAGAAACAGAGGGCGGCCCATCTTCTCCACCTCGAGTTCGGCAGGGAGATCCCTCGGAACAACAAATAAAGAGACCGGCATCTCGCAAGCCGGTTAATCTTGTGGAGTTGGATATGCGAGATGTTGAAGAATGGAGACCGGAACCAGTAGATGAATTGGAAGATGTTCAGATCGGAGGATCTCCAGATCAAATTACGAAAATAGGCGCACAAAATAATTTAGAAACTAAAGGCAAGCTAATCCAATGTCTTAGAGAAAACCAGGACGTGTTCGCTTGGAAAGCATCCGAGATTACTGGGATCGACCCTACATTTTGCTGTCATAAACTAGCCATGTATCCTGACTCCAAACCAGTGGCACAGAAAAATAGGAAGCTCGGCCCAGACAGAAGGCAGGCATTAGAGAAACACATCAAGGAATTGCTAGAGGCCGGGTTCATAGGTGAAATACAATACACCACTTGGCTCTCTAATGTAGTGATGGTAAAGAAGTCCAATGGGAAATGGTGAGTTTGCGTCGATTACACGGATTTGAACAAATTTTGTCCAAAGGATTCTTATCCAATGCCGAATATCGACCAGCTAGTAGATAATTCCGCCGGATTCCAATCGTTGTCGTTCATGGATGCTTACTCCGGATACAATCAGATACCGATGTACCCGGGAGATCGAGAAAAGACAGCATTCCGAGGTATTGAAGCAAATTACTATTACGAGGTAATGCCATTTGGATTGAAGAATGCAGAAGCTACTTATCAACGAATGATGAATAAGGTCCTCACTGACCAACTCGGACGTAATATCGAAGTATATATCGACGACATGATCGTTAAAACAGGTAAAAAAAGGAGACCACATCCAGGATCTGGAGGAAACATTCTGCAAGCTAAGACAACACAATATCCGTTTGAATCCCTTGAAATGTGCTTTTGGGGTGAAAGCCGGGAAATTCCTAGGGTTCATGTTAACACACCGAGGAATAGAGGCAAACCCGGATAAATGTAAAGTCGTACTCAACATGCAATTTCCTACTGATAAACGAGAAATCCAACAATTAACAGGAAGGATGGCGGCCTTGACACGGTTCCTCCCAAAAGCCACAGAAAAGGCCCTACCATTCTTTAAGTTATTAAAAAAGGAAGCCAAGATAGGATGGAATCAGGCATGCGAAGAGGCATTTCAGGAAATAAAGAGATGTCTGGCTTCACCCCCAGTTCTCTCGAAGCCAGAGAATGGAGAAACTCTCATCCTGTACCTTGCAGTAGGGGAAGAAGCCATAAGCGCAGTTTTGGTCCGAGAAGTGGATAAGTGTCAGTTGCCAATATACTTTGTAAGCCGAGCTCTCAAGAACTCGGAGCTGCGCTACCAAAAGCTCGAAAAAGTGGCTTTCGCTTTACTCACCACGGCTAAGAGACTGCGTCCATATTTCCAAAGCCACACCATAGTAGTAAGAACAAATCAGCCCATCCGACAGGTACTACACAAGCCAGATTTAGCAGGGAGGATGATGAATTGGGTCATTCAATTATCCAAGTTCGACATCAAATATGAAGCTCGCAATGCAATCAAATCTCAAGCTTTGGCCGACTTCATAGTAGAATTAACCCCGACACTTTCCACCCAATCAACAAATAATGTGTGGAAAGTGTATGTTGATGGGTCATCTAATTCTAAAGGAAGTGGAGTCGGGATCATTGTTGAAAATCCCGAGGGAGTATCACTCGAGCAATCACTACAGCTCAATTTTTCGACGTCTAACAATCAAGCAGAATATGAAGCACTGATCGCCGGGTTAAACCAGGCCAGAGACCAGGGAGCATTAAAAGTGAATGTCTTCACTGATTCACAATTGGTCTCAGCACAAATCGAAGGGCGGTATCAAACCAAGGACCCTCTGTCTTCACGGATAGGCCCATTCAAATATTTAAACTCGACAACCACCAAAAGATAGAAGATAAAATAGAAGATATAATCATAACCAATGTCGTTCATATATTAGATAATCTAATATATCTCTACAAAAGATAATGGGCCTCAACAATATCTATCCAGGATCCAGGTATCATCTTATAAATACAGCTTCATTCATGGTGAAAGGTACACAACAATTCTGACTCTCTCTTTTCCATTCACACTGCACACATAGCACACCACTTGTGTTGTCTCCGGCAGTGATCATCTTCCTGGGGGTGCTTCATCTCCATAGACATCTTCAGAGAGGGAGAGTTTGATCCCATAGCAAATCCCAGCAAACTCCGCTGGGTACATTCTGTTTCTCGTAAACGGAACAGCAATGATTTATAAAAAAATTTTAGTAATGCTGAAGAATATGTTTTTGATTTAGATTTGCAAAATTACAATTATATATTTATCATGTTTTATGAATTGTTATATATTTTTAAACATGTATCTCACACATACGGTATCTAATATATATTTCTAAAATAATCGTATTAAATAGGTATCGTAACTATGCATCATAGATAATCAGCAATTAATTAAAACATTTGAATAATACTATTTTGCAAATGAACAAATCTAACAAGATAGCTGTAGAATATATATCATTGTCAGTTGTCACCGTAATACAAAAGCAGCCGGAGCTCATGAGAAGGATAAATAGCTATGTTGTCACGAATAAAAGCCAAAATATATGCGTATGAAATGAAACAATCAATTTTCATATTGTCCATAATGAAAGTATGAAACAATCAATTTTCATTTTTTAAAAACAAACCTCTGCTATTAAAAGCATTAGTATTATATAAACAAATAGGGGGGTATAGGGTTGGAACATCCCTGGCGATTCCGATATTGGACCAACATAGAGACAGCCAACGATTGGCATCCACGTGGCAAATGATGATTTGAGAAGCGGCTGGATATGATATTCTTACGCGCCATTTGGTCCCCTGCGTTGAAGGTTTCAACCGAATAAAGAGTGTGTTGGGCAGCGATTTTTAGTGGAAAAAAGGATAAAAGTTATACTACAATAAAGAAAAATCAGAGTTGAACCCACCTACCTCACCCTCACCTTGGGAGTTGAAAAATCCAAAAATAATAATACTAAAACCATTACTATTAATCAATCCCATGATCATGATCATGATCATGATAAATGGATCAGTCGATCACGGATCGTTGATTTTTAGAACAAGTCATCATCATAGTATAAAAGCTGAAAAGCTGTTTGTGTGTATGTTACGGTTGGGCCATCTTGTCCATCTATCCAAATTTCCCCATCCCGCAACCAATTTATTTATTTATTTATTTATCCTTTATTTATCTTCTTCCTCCCTTGTTTCTTTCTCTGGCTCGAGCATCCAAAAGGGTTGTTTTTTATAAAGAAGAAGAGGAGAGTGAAATGATGATGATGACAATGGAGGGGATGATGGACAAGGGGGTGTTGGATGATGTGATAAGAAGGCTTCTGGAAGGGAAAGGAGGGAAACAGGTGCAACTCTCTGAGTCGGAGATCCGTCAACTCTGCGTCAACGCCAGACAAATCTTCCTCTCTCAGCCAATTCTTCTCGACCTCCGTGCTCCCATCCGCATCTGCGGTTAGCCACCTCTTTCCCCTTTATAATCACACAATTTTCCATATACATATGTCATTCACCCTTAATCTGTACAATTATCTCCTTTTTTTATTAGCTTTCTTCTTTTGTTTGCGTGATTGTTGCCATATATTTTACCACCGCAATTTAGATGATCATTTGGTGAGCAAGTTATTTTTTTTTTTAGATACCATAGGTATCTTCGCGAGAGGCAAATCTTTCTCTTGAACGTGACAAAAGGAAGATTTGCCTTGCTTGAAAAGGAGGATATATTTTAATTATATCTATTAAAATCTGCGGGAGATGTCTGTTTGTTTTTGTTTAGAAGGTGAAGGAAAATTGCTTACAAGTTCTGAAAAAAAAAAATGAAACTTTGGCTTTTGGAATTTAGAACATTGGTCAATCAAGGAAGACAATGATACCATGATATGTGCCCTGTTTATTTAATGAATTATTAAATGGAAACAGACGGGAGGAAAGAGATGTTTGCTCACAATTGTTTGCTGAAACTGTAATTTGATTTCATGTGCCTTTTTAAAAAAAAAAATTGATGTTTTTCTTCAGAATGGATTCTTCCTTCTGTCTCTGATATTTTGGTGAAAATTAATCTTTTACAGGTTTTACGGTCTATATCTATAAAAACCGTGTGATATATTTTGCGTTCTAGTGTAGATAAGGGATTTGGCTGAGGAGAGTGCAGTTTAGGAGATAAAGTGCAATAATAATCATTAGTTAAAAAATCAATAGTTTAGATTGTAATTAATTTTAAATTTTATTTGTTATATATGTATTTTGATTTTATCACAATTCTCAACCTGTTGATTTTCTAATCAACTATTGTGATGGCACTTTCACCTTCTCGCTCTAGAGGAGTCAAATCCGCATATCAGCATGCAATTGTCCCATCTTCAATCCCTTGTTCCTGATGTTGCAGTTCTCTTGCAGGTGATATACATGGTCAGTACCAGGACTTGCTGAGGCTTTTTGAATATGGTGGCTACCCTCCTGCGGCAAACTACTTGTTTCTGGGGGATTATGTGGATAGAGGGAAGCAAAGTTTGGAAACTATATGTTTGCTTTTGGCCTACAAAATAAGATATCCAGACAAAATTTATCTCTTGAGGGGAAACCATGAAGAAGCAAAGATAAACCGAATATATGGTTTTTATGATGAATGTAAAAGGAGGTTCAATGTTAGGCTATGGAAGATATTTACCGATTGCTTTAACTGTTTGCCGGTGGCTGCACTTATTGATGAGAAAATACTTTGTATGCATGGGGGACTCTCCCCAGAATTACAAAATTTAGATCAGATAAGGGAGATTCAAAGGCCTACTGAAATTCCAGATAGTGGTCTCCTATGTGATCTGCTTTGGTCTGATCCTGATGCTAGCATTGAGGGCTGGGCAGAGAGTGACCGAGGCGTTTCATGTACTTTTGGAGCTGATGTAGTTGCAGAGTTTTTGGATAAAAATGACGTTGATCTTGTTTGCAGAGGGCATCAGGTAAACCTCTCATTTCATTTTTGCAGATTCAACAGGCTATAGAATAGAAGTTGGGGATCCATATTTGTTGTATTCTTATAGGAGCGATTCTAATTGATTGATGAAACTTTGGAAGACCCAATCCACTTACTGGTTCTTACCTTCTGGAATTTGTTAACTTCTTCAGAAACAAACAACTATATCAATTGATTGAGTCCTGAAAGGGGAGAAGAAAATATGGTGTCTCATAATCTCATAAACCCAACTAGCAATCTTTTATCTGGAAAAGTTCAAAGAATAAGTTTTAAAGGTTATACTCGTCTCAATCATCAATAGACATCTTGAAATCAACTAGTTCATTTACGACTAATGGATTTTTTAATTATTATTAACTATTCTCATGATATTCACGGCAAAGACATGGATTGCAATTAGGACATTTAGCATCAATTCCGATGTAGTACTTTTTATTCTTTAAATGACTAAAGCCTATGTACGCATACCTTATCTGACATGCATATTGTGTCTAGATCGGGCTCTGTCCAACTCTTCACAGGCATCCGTCTTCCTTGCCTTTTTACTTTAACCTTTGTCTTTTATGTGTTACTTCTTCCAACTTCCTCTGATCAAGGCCTCATTTTACTTTCCAATTTTTTAATAGGTTGTGGAGGATGGATATGAGTTTTTTGCTAAAAGAAGATTAGTCACGATATTTTCTGCTCCCAATTATGGTGGGGAATTTGACAATGCTGGTGCGTTGTTAAGCGTTGATGATTCTCTTGTATGTTCCTTTGAGATACTGAAACCCGCTGATAGAGCATCAGGAAGTAGTTCATCAAAAATGAATTTTAAGAAGGTAAATATCAACAATCAGCTGTTGTATTTTTTTTGAGTCTTGTATAATTTTCAAACGTTTGTCCATATCAGTATCTTATGCAACTTTTTCCGCAGCCACCCAAACTCGGAAAGATATAGTAATTGGCAAAGATTTTCGGTTCAAATAGGAATCCAATCTAGCTAACTGAACTTGTACGGAGTTGAAATTGTCAAGTAGGAGTTTGGCATGGGAGAGCCTTCCTTCCACTTTACGATTGCAGATTGCCAATGATACTATATTGCAAAATGAACTACCCAGGCATTCTTCTGTGCAGGAGCAGAGATTATTGCTTTATACACCAGTTGGTTGCTTGTGTTTGGCAAATTAACATGTAATTTGTGAGTGCAAAGAGATTTCATGTTACCAAATGCGTAAATTTCTATGCCATTTATCTGAATGATGAGTGCTCAGGAATGTTTTTTTGGTAGAGACCGGTTCGTGTGCCTTAACTTAACCTGTTGCTATGCCACTTATAACGTAATCAATTATATGACTACTTGTCTTTGCCACGTTGGAATTCTCATATACAAGGATACCATGATCTGAATCTTAGAATTAGAAACATCGCTGTTTGTTGGTTTTCTCATTAAAAAAACGAAAAACAAATGTTAATTTTCTATGCAACCTATGGCGATAGCTGAATTATGTGAAACTTATTCACTTTTCTTGAACGGTTCTGCTCTGGCGGTGCTTCTGTTCTTCAACTGGATCTCAAATTCTCATTATCTAGTCTCTCGTGTCTTGATTCATTTTTCTTGTTCATCGTACCGTGTCTGGGGTCTCTCTCAAAATTTGCTGATTAAGATGTACTTGTAATTACAATACTCTTTCGAGGTCAAGTAAACGATGAAAAGAAGTCTAGTCAAGAATAAAAGCGGGTGAAACACGATAAGAACACCTTTAGGTCCTTTACTTTATAACCACGGTTCTTGGGGAGTTTTGTAGTTGTAGATTCGCGTGTTGATTGAGTACTACGGCTTACTTCAATGCTTAACAACTTGGGATACTGGGGAGCTTCATAAGGAGGTAAAGAATTACCTTCTGTAGAAAAGAAAGAATGGAAAAAGTAAAAAAAAGTAAAAATAATACAGCATCAACATATATAAGAAATGTAAGATTTGCCTTGTGCGTAAATTTCTCCATAAATATTTATAAAGACAATAACATAAGACAGTTAAAAAAAAAAAAGATTCTCTCATAAGCTAATTTTAGCTTATAACTTATGCACAAGTTAAAATCAGATTCGCGCAGGTTTCCCCGATAAATTACTAATTATGCTCACTGCTCAACAGACAAGGGAACGCTCATCCTGCATTTCTTTTCCTGTTCTGGAGTTCTAGTTTCATGAGCCTCCCCTATCCTATCTTTCAGTTTCCTTGCATTTCGCCTTATAGCGGCTAGCTTCTGGAGTTTGTTATAGATTACTGGCAATGGAATATAAATACCATTCCAAAAAATTACGGGATATCAACAATTTATCAATTTAGGGATGGTAAAAAAAAAACGAAGTATATGCAATTTCATTCCACTATCCTCCCTAAGATAGTAAGATGTAATTGAATATGGAATACATAGAATGTCAAAGGTTGAAATATTAATTCCATCAACATTCATACGTACAACTAGTCCAACAAAAATTGCTAATTAAAAGGAAATAAGGTGGAAAAAGAAAACATGTAGAACAACTCAATCCACATGTCTAAATGTTTTTACTTGGCTGACATTGACCGACAGGGCATACAAAAATGCACAGCCACTCATTCATAATAAGAGAAAAGAATTGTACTGCAACCTCAAAAAACACCGACCCTGTTTGTTGGCACCATCCGTTCAATTGCTCAAGAAACTTTTCCAACGAATGGCATTTCCCTCACCTCGTGCTGGAAATCATCAAATGTCATCAAGCTATCATATTTCTGTCTTAACTGTGAACTGTGAAGCCTTCCACGAATCAGCACCTGAACATAGACTTGGTATAACAGCATCGTATGTATCTTCTTAAGTTCAATCTACGTAGTTATATTTTTTATCATTTTAATTTCTATTCACTGCATGTGTGTAAACTGTTTTACACTCAACTAATTAAAAAGTATCATTGGAAGGACTTTTAAGCCGTTAATTATAAAAGTTAATAAATCTATCAAATGTGATTAAAAATACTCTTTACACAATCTTTGTTCGAGATTATGTTTTCTGTATATTATGATTGACACATGTTATCAGAATAAAATAAGATTACCTTTGTTTTTAATTAAAATACTCAATTTTTTAAATTTATTCTTTTATCTAAGACTCAATTTATATTATTTCATGTATTAATTATTTTGAAATTAAAAATACTACTAATTAAATAAGATATATATATCTATATAAACATGTATTTAGAAGATAGAGAATAATTAATTGACAACAGTATTTTTTAAAAGTATATAAATTTTGAATAAATTTATTATTACCAATTAAATTAATAATTTTTCTTAATTTTAATAAATTAGATAATTAAATCTTATAAATAAATAAAAAATGTATTAATGAATAAAAGGACAGGCGCGGATAAGGGATAAGATTTGGAAATCAGTGGAATAGAAGCTGTTAATAAAACGTAGGAGCAAAAGCAGAATCACTACTCTGTCTGTCTTGTTGGTTCCATGTCCAGCTGTCCCGGAAATCAAATAGGATGCGAAGTTAGGGATGAGAACAAGTCCATTGCTATCTTAAATTTATTGGGCCATCAAAATCACGAGCCCAAAGTTGAGACTGAGAGGGATGGGCAACTGGGGAGAAGGGTGTGGTCCCGAAACAAAAAACAAGCTAAGGAGAAGGGTGCAGGGCGCATAGAGAAAAGGGTCAAACCAGATGTGGACTCTGTAATGTGCAGTTTTGTAGGAGTAGCTGGAAGGCAAGGATATCGATGATTGTGCTCCGCTCCCACTCCCACTCCAGCTGGACAGATTCAGATTCAGATTCAGATTCCCCTTCACTTATTACTACCAACACAACCCTCTATTTCACTTTAATACTGTATAAAAGAATATTCATTGTTACTGTTTCACATTCTACAGAATCTGCACACAACACACCCCAAAAAAAATTTGAACTTTATTAAGGGGATTTTTTCACATTCCCCGTGGCATTCATGAAGATAAAAGTCAGTAGGTCTTGAAAACAAGATGAAGTATAGCATTATAAATTTACCCTTTACTTATTGAAGAAGACCAAAAGATTTTTAACTTAACTTCTCTAGTCAATTTTGTTCATTGATTAATTCGAACAACATTACACGTATCTTCCGACAAGCGTATTCAATAATTTTGGGCAGGCCGGCTGTCTCATTGTCAAGTGTCTTTTCCCATGAAAGCATCCTTGAAGACTAAAATTAGTTTCATAAATACTCTCTCGTCAGTTGATACATACCCGCGGACAGAACAGAACAAGAAACTCAAAAGTAAGGAAATTACCAAGTTGTTATAGAACAAGCTAAAACTTAATTTACGAGGAGAAATGAACACTACCAACAACAAACGCAGAATGGTTTATTAATTATAAATATACATTACATAATAATAAGATACACGGCTACTCTACCCTTACACTTTCTTACTTACAATTTGCCAACCACTGCGCAGCTCACCTAAGTAAAGACTTAAAGAAGCTAAACCAAAAATCTACCTCGCGTGAACTGGCAGAACTGTGGCACAACCTTAACCTCAACTCATTCCTTACATACATTCATACATGCACAGAGATCTAAACAAAAATGAATACAGCAAAGGCCAAAAGACTGCTACATCCTCAGCTTTCAGGTACGAGAAAATGCGACTCTCATTTCTCACACATCGAAAGGAGAAGAAGGGCCTGATCTGTTCTGCCCTCTCTTCTCGTACGCATCTGATGCCGACCTTCTTCGAAACCGAAACGAATCTTTTCCTCCTAAAAAACACACATCAAATAAAATCAGTACAATTTATGCCTATCTATCACTGTTAGTCGTTGCTTATTGATTAACAAAAGCCATCATCCTTCCTACGAATTTCACACACACAATAAGTAACGAGGATTACTATTTGGTACGAGACGAAACAATAAGAATTAACGTGACAGGTGTAAAAAAGTAAGAACAAAAATCAGGGATGAGATTAAAAGCATAATTTAGTAAAGTAACTGTATAAAAGGCTGAATTCACTCTTCGCACTGATTAGCATTTCCCATCCGGCTGCTATATATTATATTATAATCATATAATATTACCAAGTTGGCTAACCTAGTTGTGAAATGGACACTTGAGTTGAGCTGAACCCAAAACAAAATGTGGATATGACTGTATAAGGGTCATATATACTGTGTGACCAATGAAGGTGCTACTTATGTGGACAACCACATAAAATTGGGACAAGTTAATTTAACAACCAAATATCATTGTTCATTCATAACTACTCCCACCAAACCCTGCTTTATCATGCCTGGCAAAGGACAAAATATCCGCTACCCGAAATTGTATATACCCGAAACACTGCTTTACTTTTACTGGACCGCCTAAGCATATTTTTTTACTGACAGTAAACAGAGTAGTAGAAAAGAAATAACGACCTTACCGGAAAACGGAGAAATCGGAGTAGTAGAACCGGCGGGAGAAACCGGAGGCGATCCACTCTGGTACCCGGGCGGTTTCACGATCATGATACTACGCGTCACTCTCGTCGCTTCCTCCGACGATTCGTCTCCGTACAATCTCACGCTCCCGCCCTCCGCTTCTGATCATTAATCAATAAATATGCCTAATCGTTAGCAGCATATTTTCATGCTTTTTTCTTTAACGAAAAAAAAAAACGGAGAAAAATATCTATGAGCGTTTCAGATGCAACCAGATATCTCCAAATTAAAGTGGTTAGATTTAGATTATTTCATCTCCCAGACTATCTTTTACTATTATTGCATATAGGTCATGCGGAAATGATTTAGAAGATTCCGAACTTGGAGGATTCGAGCTTAAAAAGCGTGTTTAGGATGCAGATCTGATAGCATGCAACCACAAACACACAAATCGGTCTCCGATTCGAAGGTACGAGTAGTTAGATTATAACAAAAATGATAATTATGATAATAGTTGAGTTAACGATTGTAGTTGTGGACTTGTAGTTAACGAAAATAGTGGGTGAATTATATGAGTGTGATTAACGAGGCAGGGCGTACCCTTGCCGGAGCTAGGTCGGAAAGTGAAGGTGTGGTGTTTTCGGAGCTTGCCGAGACCGTTTTCCGGCCTTGGGCCGGCGACGGTGTCGTCCCACAAGTGGTCGAGGAGGCCCATATGGATCAAGCGTATTTTAGCAGATCCGGCGTATGGAGATGCCAACGATGACCAGGTGTCGGAGTAAGAGATACAACCACGCCCTACGGAGGCCATATTTAAAGATGCCAGGGCGTTAAAGGTCGAACAACTTGTTGGGATAAGGGAGATCTGAACCGTCGATGTTGATCAAAGTTGGAGCGTTTGACGTGGCCACATGGATCGGCGTTCACGTCGAGATAAGGATTGCTTAGCGCATGGGCCCACATTACTCGGGGATTTTAAGGGACTAAAAGAAGGCTGAAGAAGAAGGGTGACACGTGATATTACTTGTGGGTCACGTGACAAGTCATTTTCTTTCTCAGGTGGGTGGATTAGTTTGAGGATGCTTATACCCCTGACTTTGATCTAAATCGACAACACGAGTCCTTCTTTCTCTTGTATTTACATAAGCTGACCTTATGATCTCTTCATCTCTTATCATGCCTTCAAATAGAAACATTAGGACGCAGCTTTTTCTGAAATTAGGGGGGATTTTGTTTTTCATATTTAGTTAACTTTTATAAATTCAAATTCTCATGAAATAATGTTTTTGATAATATGTTTTAGCTATATTTTTCACACAATTATTCCTACGAAGAAAGTGTGAAACAATTATTTTTTTTAGTTTAAAAAGAATATTATGACAAAATATTATATTACTTTTTATTAATTATTCTTTCATTCTCAATCAACTTAAATAAATATTGATAAATGTTAGCATCATTCTTCTTAACACACTATTTTTTATTGATTAAAATTTATGAAATTCAGTGTATCTCACATAATATTTAATAACTCTTTCTTATAATTTCATCATTTTCAATACATTTTAATGAATAAGATAAAGTATTTTGTTAACAGTACTTATAAATATTTTTAAGAATAATTTTATTAATCAAATAGTTCTTAATCATTCTTAAGAATAATGATTTTTAAATATGAAAAAACTTTTAATTATTACACCAAACATCCTCTATAAATATTTACGAAGAGAACTATAGTTTTAAGAAATTAATTAACATCAACCTAGTATTGAAGGTCATGTAATTTCTATCAATGTGTTTGGAAAGCAATTAATCTCAACGCAAATTGTTGTTAGACTCAATGACAGAACATACTTACTTCTTCATTTGGTCTCTTGGAAAGTGTGAACGTCTGTTTGGAAGGCTCCAAAAGAAAATTCAAACATACACAATGTAGTATGATTAGAGTTGAGAAATTGGGTCTTTATATTTGATTTGGACTTATTGGGTTAGAATGTAAAATTAAGTTGGACAAATATTTTTAGAGTGTTAATTTGATGGTTTGATTTAATCCTATGCAAGTCCAATGAATTAGACCAACCCTTATTAAAATACATAAAAAAATGGCATGTTCAGTATGCAAAAATCAATAATTATATATAAGATTTATTAAAAAATATAATAAAACGATTAGTCGAGTAAAATCAAATAGGCCTAATTTTTTGGGCCTTTATTTTAGAAATCTTGCTTGGTTTGTGTGGAGTTGACAATCTACACAAGCTTGACTTTTTTTACAAGTATTTTTTTGAGGAGGCTAGTTCAACCTTAATTATGGATTTATCATGTTAGCTAATCGGGTCGAACTCAAATTACTAGTTCTAAGATCTACATTTAAACATAATTATCGTCATTGTACACCAAAGGAGAATTTAATCTCAAGGAAAAATATGTTGAGGTCCTTGAAATTTCAAGTGTGTTACTCTTATTTTTCTTTTACTAACAAGTGTACACAATAATATTTTAGTGTTAAAATTGTTCTAATCAAAGTCAATCTTATAGCTTGATGATGGTTGATCCAAATAGTATTAAAAATGTTTCGATCAGAGCCAAATCCAGGATGATTGATCATAAAGTTTGGCAATTGACAATCTAAACAACATTATGTATTTTTCTTGTTATGAATTATTCTTTATATAGGAAGATTTCAGTAATTAAGGGAATTGATAGGAATTTAGATCTCATGTTTGATTGTTTATCCCTTAGTCTATGATTTGATTGGTGTCTTGTGAATAAGTTTGACTCATTTTCATTGTGAACTCAAGTTAAGTACCTAACTTAAAGATTGGACTTGAGTTACACTAGACTAGGTCAACTTGAGAGTAATGTATTCAATCAAGTATTTGAACTCAGCTTATAACAAATCTAAGGTCATCCTTAGAATTAAAAACCAATTAACCTAGGATACAACTCATCCTGTATTAAACGAGAGTTTAGACTAAAAACTTGAAATATATACATAATTATTATTATGCCTTTTATTATGAATAACCGGTGTTTAAAAATAAAATTATGGACATTGAATACATTTTCACTAAAATCATATCCCCACAATGATTAAACGAAAACTTATTTTAATCTTAGTTTTTTATTTTATTTTTCATTTTCCCTTTTTAAGTGAAAACTACATAGTTGAGTATTATCTTAATTAATTTTTATCCATTGTTTCCTGTCTTGTTTGCTTTTCTTATTTTTTTTATCATCTAATTAAAGAAAGCATTAGAGTGAAAGAAAAAATAAATATGAAATAAAAAATGTTCATAAAATTCCATAAAGTTTTACCAAACTTAAAAAAATATTTCATTTCAATTCATTTTACCATCTTTCATTATTTCAGTCAATTCAAATGTATATAAACAAAAAATGTTTTTTTAACATGCAAAAACGTATCAAACAGTTAATGAGAAAGATACAAAAAGAATAAAAATATAAGTATGATAATAATATAATGTGATAAAAAAATGATAAATATTAATTAAGTGATTAAAAAAAGTAGAATGTCCAAAATTAAACACGTATCTTAAATACACGATAAGACACTTATACCTAATTTTGGTCGTGCAGATGCTATGGACTATGGAGTTCGACTCAACAAGTACATACCGGTCCATAAACCTCTCCCAATTTGGTAGTCAATAATATCCTGCAGTGTTTATTGATTAATATAAGCTAGGGTACCTATTGATTAATATAAGCTATAATATCTAGCAGGTGTTTACTGATTAATAATTTAAGCATACCTCATTTTTGGATGTTGTGACGACTAATATCAATTTGAGAAATAGTTATAAAGGCTCGGACTCAATAAAGATTTATAATCCAAGACTTTTTATAGCAAGTTATCGCGAGAACGATATCATCAAATAACTCATGTGATGTGAGTATCATGACTTAAAACAGGATTTTTCCTTTGGGCACTCTTTCATAGTTAGTGATCAATATTTGGTCACATGCATATACTTGTATAGTTGGAGCAAGATATAATATTTGAATTCTCGACTAAATAAGATACATCATTAGCCAATTGACATTAATATCCATATTAAAAAAAAAAGAAAATTCGAAAAAATGCTCAAAATTTAATCCTATAAAACTAATTATTGTATAAATTTTATTTTCAACCCTTACTATAAATATTATATCATTTATGTAATTAAGTAATTAGATTCACCATCTATTATGAAGAGTTTATAAAGAAAAAAAAGAAGTAAATTTGTATTTTTTTTATTTAGAGTTTAATTTCCATTTGTTATTATGGTAACCATTTTACATTATCCATAATTAGAAATAATTTAAATATATTTTTAAAATAATATTAAAAAACAACAATTTTACTAAATATTATAATATCTTACGAAATATGACAATATACAATTAAATAGTAGTATAAAAAAGTAGTAATCTCTAATTAAATTCTTCTATAATACTATAAATATTGAATGTATCATTTTTATAAAACATTGAATGTAATATAATAAAGTTATAAAGGCACCTGTTTTTATCAGTTTCGTCGTTCACTCCATTAATTTTTGGGACCGCAGGCTCAAAATTGTCAAGGCGGCTATGTAAGTTGTGGCTGATTTCATTTTATTTTTTGTATTCTTTTGTTGTTGAAAAGTTGTGGCTAATTTCATTTTATTTTTTGTATTCTTTTGTTGTTGAAAAGTTGTGGCTGATTTTATATTAGAAAAGATCATAAAAGTTTGTTTTTAAAAAAAATCATAAAAAGTTTTGTATCGATATCATTTTCTGATTGAAACATATCATTTTATTGTTTTTATCTTTTTGGTATAAGGAGGGCTAAAGCCCAAACAATCATTTTATTGTTTCAAATTTATATTTGTATATTTTAGTGATCAATTTTTATAAGAGAATTAATTAAAAAAAATTAAAATGATAAGTAAGTAACTAAATTGTGAAACTTAATAAACGATCAATTAAATTGATAACAATATATTATTAGTGAAGGACTAGGATAATTTATTAGGTTAAATCAAATTTTGATTAGTAAGGATGATGGGTTTTTTTTTTTACAAAAGAGAATCAAGACTTTTTCATTTCAATAATATGTTGAATACATGGGGGTGATGAAGCTGAAGGTTTCGTGAGGGCTCAGTCAGGATGGCTAGGAAGTTCATGCTTTGCTCCAAGCCATGAAGTGGATTACCCTATTGCTTATCATTTGACTATCTTTGAAACACGTTGTAAGGGATTAATTGATCATTTGTATAGCACTAAAACTACATCACTGAATTCGGGGTTATTATTCATCAGCTTTGAAATCGGCTAAGACCTCATGAAGACTTTTAAGTTAAATTTGAGTAGAAAGGCTAATATGATGGTCCATTGTCTTGTTAGACCGTCTTTAGAGAATCCTGAGAATAATATTTTCTATTGCACACCCTTAAGGATGAAGGGTTAATATCGAATTTTTCTTTAAATAAGTACACTGTCTTAGAATAAGTTATGTAGTACTTATAAAAAGTAGTAAAATAATTAAAGAATCAGGTTAATACATTGGTTAAAGACCAAATAATCTGATATTCAGCTTAGAATAATTTTTTTATAAGAAAAAATATTTGAAATGGTTGTAGGTTTTGGAGTATAATACACTTCTGACTCTTAGAAGATTTGTTTTTTTTTTTACCTTTCTCATTAGAAGATATTACAATTATATCATCATTCCATTTTATTTTAAGAAATATATTCTCTCGTATAAAAGACATTTAAATTACATGATTTTTCATCGTATTTTTAAAAACTAAATTATTCTCCTCTGAAAGATCAAAATAAGCTTTATTTGAGTTATTTTAATATAAATGGATTTTTTTAGTGGTGAGTAACTATTAACTAACTTACTAAGAGTAGTTTACTTTTCTTTTCTTTTTTCTCCAACTCTATGGCTACTAACAAGTAATTTTACATATCGTATTATAAATTTAAGATTTTAGTAGTTGAAATAATATTTTGAATACTTATACTACTATAATGAAGCTTCGGTCAAAATCTTTCATTACATCGTTTTAAGTGTCAAAATTCACAATAAGATTCAAAATTGGTGCTTGTTTGCGAACACGTGGAAATTACTGTAGCACGCTACAGCACCTCCAACCCAGAAGTAAGACATATAAGTTCCTTCCATCTCCGTAATTTTGGAGCCGATAAACGTTTATTCCATAGTCATAGAAAAAGGAAAACAATTTCCTCTTAAAGATTCTTTTATATTAAAATGAACTAAATTGTAATATATACTGATCTCTCAAGAGAATATAATGTAATTTTTAAAATAAGAATAAAAGATAATATAATTTAAACATCTTAATAGTTTGTTCTATTTTTAACTAATCATGTAGTCCAATACCTCAAGTTTAAAATTAGAATTTCTGAAGAACAAAATCAGCTTGCAAGTTGCTATTAGCTGAAGACAAAACATCAAGGGGCGATAATTTCCAAAGCCAGGTTAGAAATATAAACTATTACACTTATCATTTTATTCATTTAAATAATAATTTGAACAACTACACAAGTTTGTTTCCCAGAAGACCTGGCACAGTCATAGTTTAGCTTTAAGCTGAGCCTCACCTCACCTAATGACACAATAATTATCTGAGCCAAGTCCTTTTCATTGGAAGGTCCATCTTTGTTCAGCTATGTATATAATTAACTAATATATAGATTACGTCAAATGGAGGCAACTGCTTCAATCGTTTTCTATCTTTGTTTTCATTTTTAAAAATATATTTTCTTCTTTATCGCTTCTCCCTTATTGCTCTTAGAAATTGACATTAGACACAGACATCTACCAGTAGAGAAAGAGCCCACTGCCAATTTCCGTTTACTCGGATGCAGGACTTTCAACTTATAATTACTAAGTCTATATGATTATCATTTTTTTGTTTATTTATTCTGTTCCTGAACAATTGATGTAACACCAGCACTTATAACTAATGGGCCTCCCGGTCGGGCAATTTCAAACAGATAATTCTGACCACTAAACTTTTATTATAATTCAAGAAAGTTGTTACTGGATTTGGGTCCATCAAAATTGCTTTCGGCCCTTATCAATCCATTGTAAATATCAAAATATATTTTTGTAATATTCAACACCACCCTTCTCCATCCCATCAATTTTTCCTCCTTCTCTTTATTCGTTCCTTCCCCCTTTTCCACTTTCTCTTTCTTCGTTTATTCTTTCTTTTCCTCTTTCCCTCTCTTCATTCCTTGCCCAGCGCACATCTCTACTACGTAAGGCAATTTTTTCATGTTTACAAATATAAGGAAATTGTGATTCTATTTTTTGGTAATATTATAAAGGAGTCACAATTTTGTTGTGTTACAATTTTTGTTGCACAATAGAATTATGATTCAGTTGTACTACAAATTCATCCCTTGTATAACATGACAATCGTAATTTTGTTGAACGGCAAATTATGCAACAAATACTTTTTTAAAATAATTTGTGTATTAATTTTTGTAGGTCAATGAATCGGAATACATTTATATTTAATGAGGTCACAATGCCACCTAAATGGAAAAATATGGATGATGGAAGTCAAGTTTTCATTTATCAACCTCTAAAAAAATGCACAACGAAAGCATGATTTCATAGTACATTATGCAAAAAAAATCATATTTTCATTATACATGCTTAATTAATTCCCATTTGCAAAACAAAATTGTAGTTCCATTGTACATTTTTTCACACATCTAATAATACAATGAAATTACAATTTTGTTACACTATGAGGGTGCGAAAAAAATGTACAACAAAATTATAATTTTGTTGCAAAACATTTTTTGCACCCTCAACAATACAATGAAATTGCAATTCCATTGTGCATTATGAAAAATGATATTTTTGGAATTTTTGAATGATAATAAGATCCAAGAACAATTTTGATAGGATCAATAACAATTTCCTATAGTTTATCATTTCTTATCTTTTCTTTTAGGTTAAAATACTAATACTTTCGTCCTTTATGTTTTTAGTAACTTTCACTTTTGTCTTTTTACCTTTTAAAAATTATACCTTGATACTTTAAATTTACACTTGTGTGGTTTGATACTTACATGATTAGTGTTTTAAAATTTAAAACAATTAATTTTAATATAATTACAATTTTTATTAAAGATAAATTACTTTTAGGCTTAATTACATATTTAACCTTCAAAGTTTGGCATGTGTGATTTGGATCCTTGAATTTTAAAATAAATTAGTTAGACGCTTAAAATTTACTTGATTTTACAACCAAGTCCTTCCATCAGTCTTCCAATAAGAACTTAATGGAATTTGTTGACGTAAAATTGCATGTTGACATAACACTAGTGACAAATCCAAAAAATTTATTTTTTGGGGCAAAATAAATTAATATATATTTATAGAAAAAAGTTGTATGATAAATAAGGGTATAAGCTAATCGGATCCGATTCATGAATTTGCATAATCTAATCCAACCCGATTAGATTTTTGTGGATTTTGAGTCATTGAATTGAATTAATTTTAATTGAATATACCCAATTAAAATTGGATTAGATGACAAGTTTAAAATTTTAGATGTTCAAAATATAACTCAACTCAATCCAACCCACATATAACTAAATTCCTAATTTAAAAATCCTTATCTTTTTGGTTTATTTTAAGATAATACAATTTTTTATGACTAGTATCATGAATATATATTTATGATTTTTTCTGCTTATCATATAAATAATACAATATTATATGAATATTGATTTTTAAAAAAATCCTTATGTAAAAAAATATCCTTTCCATTTTTGAATTTAAATATTTCTTTAATTTCCAGGACTTATAATAGTGACAATTTTTTAATAATCCAACCTGATAATTCAATTAAAGTTGAATTGACAATAAAAAATAAAAAAGTAAACTCAATCAAATCCAATTAAATTAAATTAAATAATAGACAAAACTCAATCCAATCCAAACTAATTACACCCCTAATAATAAATGAGATTTAATTAAACTTGACTACATTTAAGTTTCAAAAATTGACAAATCTCATGCCTGTACACACTAATTTAAATATTTCATCTTTTGTTATCTCAATTCACTTTTGTATCTTTAAATCACAAGTACCCTAACAAAAGAAGATGATTTTAAAATCGGTTACACTTTCCAAACTCAATCACGAAAACTGCTCATTTTAAAATACAAGATTATCACTTTGACAATATAATATAATTTAATTCAATTTTCAATACCCCTGGTCTCTTAACCATCATTTAATCTATGAGATGTTATAAAAACATCCGGTGCTAAAACAAATGATTTCTTTTCTTTTGGCCTTACAAACCAGAAAGAACGACACTAGAGTAAGTTCAACTGCCTATACTCCGAACAAAAATGACCTAGTCTTTTAAATCATCAGCTATAACACAATGAAGTCAATGCTGGAATCCTTGTGAATGCAGCATCTCTTCAACTCCTTTGCCTTTGAGCTTCATCTATTTTCTTTTTCCGTTGTTTAATGAGATCAATCTGAGCTTTAAACCGTTCCCTAGATTTCTGAACGGCAGAATTTCAAGAACAAAATAAAATAAAAAAGGTTAAAAATCAGAACTGAAAAAAACACACCTACTATATTTGAAGACAATCTGTCACTTTGCAACTGGTTAGATTAGGACAATTAATTAGAGAACACAAGTATTTTAATTGTAAGTTCAGACAGATAATTGGAAAGGAAGAGAAAACTTTCACAGGTAAAGCACTGTTTTTAATTGTTACCTCAATGGCTTTCAGTACCCCCCCTCCTTTTACGTGACAACATAAGTTTACTCATGTCATCATAATCAACATTTTCATGAACACTGGTAGTTGATTCTCCAGTCTGTATCACTCCAGTAGATGTTTCTATAGAACCTGCTGAGGTACATGTAACACCTTGAAGTTCTTTTTTCAAATCATCACGGTATTGCTGCTCCAGAATCATCATCTGCAATGCAATCATTCATTTGAAATACTTGAGCATCAGAGTAAACAAAAAAGGATCCTATCCACGCATGCCACTATGATTATGCAACCTTTTTTCACACAACACGCATACCTTCTGCTTTCTCTGAGCTGCATCATTAGCCTCTGCTCGATCAATGATACCTTCAACCAGAAGATTTTGAGAATCTTCCAGATCTTCCTTCCCAACACCTGGAAGTGGAAGGATTTCCTTTCTGGCAGCAGCTTGCAAGTGTTTAATGGCCTTTGCATAATCAGGAATGTATGCTCCTTCTTCATCGTAGTTAATAAAAGGTGACAAATGTGGTGGAGGAGTCCTGTTGACAAAAGAAACATTTAAGCCATTGCGGTAATCATTAAAATCATATAGGCTCTCTTTAGTATACAAACAAATTTCTTAAATTTAAGACACATTTGTATATGTGTATGCATCTAAGTGTATCGATTTTTCTAAACTGTTCCCTCAGGTTAATGTATATAATCAATGACTTGGTTAGGACAACTAAATTGTGGAACTAATTTTCCAATTTTCATAAATCCGGTAGATTTGGTTTTGTGACTTCATTATTAATTAACATGCATACATTAAATGAGAATGTTTTTTACTAAACTGCACAAAAATACCCTTGTGCTTTTAATACAACTCACTCTTTCATTGTATACAATACTTTATTTATCCAACGTTCAATCTCACATTAAATACAAATCTACATAGATCAGTTTTCTAACTTAATGCTATCATATAAGATTGATACTTGCTAAACTATCCACCATCTATTAGGTTGGGATTTATCTAACTAAATAGAATAAGACACTCAAAGTTGCATGATCCATAAGGTTTTTATGCCACAACACGGGGAGAGTGCCCGTGCATTAGAAAATGCAGGTGTAGTTTCCATATTTTCAAATTTAGATAACAACTATTTAATTAGTATAAAATTCATCAAACAAAATGGATAGATGAAAGCGCATATAGACAAATGATTCCCCAGAAAAATATTGTGATCCTTGAAGAAAAACTTAATTTTCTCAGACAAATAAAATAGCACATTCCTACCAAGACCACTACAACCAGCAAGAGTCCCCTAATGAACCAAAAAAGAGAGGCATTGATAATGCAATTTCAATTACTGAAGAAGAAAGGCACATTGTAAAAGTTAGAGAGAAATTGTGAATTACTACAATCAGCACTAAACAGTAGTTATTAAAGAAACATACCTTCCCACCAAATAATTGTCAGTTGGCAAAATAATTCGTGCATTCACACAGTCATATACCCACTGTGGTTGAATGTATTCTCTTGAGAGGAACCGATGTCCTTGTGCTTCCCTGTCAACAATCTGACACATGAAAGCAATAGTAAGTAAACCTAAAAGGAAGGTATAAAATATAAGGACACCTAGATGGTATGCTTAGTCACAAACCTGATGAGAAATGCTCTGGTCAGATTCCCTGAAAGGTGCCCCTTCTCCCTCCCAGGAAACTATGCCACCAAAAGCAGGAATAACAAAAAGCATTGATTCCCTTGGTACCTGAATAATTAGACCAGAACAGATGCAAGTAATGTCAAACCATACCCAACCACAAGGAAATTATTAAGATTTTTAACATTAAGTTAAAAAAAGGCAACATTTTTTTTAGCAAAAGTGCAACCAGATGTATTATGTCATGTGATATCAATCTAAACAATATAAATAAGCTGAAATTTTCAAAAAATCATTCATGTAGCAAAAGTACACAAATTCACATTATAAATTACAAATAATAACAACTGCAATACAAAACATTAAAAAGAATAAACTAAGTATGTCAAAGTATTTGGCATATACCTCCATGATATACCACGAAAAATAAAAGTAATTCTCTTTGTTTTTTTTCTCATACAGACAGGTTTAGGAGAGAGGAAAAGCTTTAGCAAGGGTTTACAATGGCTACCAACATATACGTAAATAACTTTCCACTATTTACTAGTAAGAATCAAACCAAAGACCTTGCGAACAATATTAAATCTTAAAGATTGAGGTGGTTTGGGCCAACAACCTTAATTGACTACGTAAGGTAATATTTACAGACCATCCAACAACATCCAGCAAAAATTCAACAGCCATTCAAGTTCTAAGAGAAATTCATACATATTCAGACAATATTCCTAGACTTGGTTATCGTAAAAAATGAGAAAAATTACAAAATTGGATTTTATTTGAATGGTCAAGATTAAAAGTTAAATGCACTTGACTTCTAAATGATCATGTGATTACAAACAATTAATCATGACCATCCATGCATAGTTGTATACAGAGTTATTAAATGAGAATCATTGTCATTAAAGTTCCATATATGTACATGTTATTAGCTGAGCTTAATTCTTTAAGACACGTTCCTAATTATTATCATCACTAATCCCTACCTATTACTTTTCCTTCAGAAAAAATGAAATGTGACTCAGCAAATACTATGAGCACAAATTCCCAACCATTGACTGAAAATACTTTTAAAAAAGTGGTGCTAAAACAATCAAAAGGTCTTACCTCCCTGCTTACGAAGAATTTCATATTTTTAAAGAGCTTTTTACATTCTTTTGTATCCTGATCCTCTTCATCTTCACCAGTAACTTCCTCAACAAGATGCATTAGTGCACCAGGTTTATTAGAAGGAAGTTGATGCTGAAGTTGGGAAAGTCTTAGTTCAGATGTTTCATTTCCAGTCTCTGCCTCCTTTTGCTTGGTCTCCCCTTGTTCGGATTCAGCTTGAGAAGCTTCAGAATTCAGTACAGAGGGTCTGGTATTGGCACTGGCATACCTTGACAGAGCATATAGATCTGCATGATTTGAAAAGATATTTAATCACCAGATACATAATGCAGAATTTTTTTTTCTAAAGTTCCATTTGAGTTGAGAAAAATGGTACCTGCTGCCAAAGCTTCCAACCGAGGATCAAGTATGGGGGGATACTTCAAATTTATAGAATGGTAGAGGCGGAAATTGACAAAACTAAGAAGAGGCTGTATCATTATAGAAGATTAAGAAATTTATAAAAGTCAGCAATCCAAATATATGGTTGAATATGAAAGATTAGGAGATGCATGCCTAAATTTGGTTCTGGTTATCATATGATCTTAACATAACACCAGAACTTATTTACAATATTTACATGATTAAAATATACAGATCTATAATCCTGTTAATTGGGATGACAATAATGTTGACGTATTGGCAGAATGAAAACATTAAAAACAACATGAATATGAAACTAACCTCATACAATTGCAGAAAGCTTAGCATGGTAGTAATGTCAACATCATCAGATACAACCTGTTGTAGTGAATGAGGAGTTAACCATGTTATTGGCTGGCCCTCAACCTCAGCCTGCACAAACAACAGAAATCAAACTATCAATGACATATACAGTTAAGATTACTAAACATTTAAAAATGCCAAATTGGTACCTGGTAGTATATGCCTTTCACAGATACAAATATTTTTCTTAACTTGTAAGTGCGAGATATGAATGCTTGCCATTCATGTGCCAATCTGGATGAAAATACAGAAGAAATCATATTAGCACAAAAATTTTACATTTTTCAAAAAAAAAAAAAGCCAGAAAATACCAATGAGATTTTACCAAAACATATTTAACTCCTTATTTTCCAAGGAAAGATAAAGCCACCAAGGCTGATTTCCTCATTACATATTAATCCAAAGTTGTTCAAATTCCACACGTGTATACCTTCGACATTTATGGACACACTCCACGTCAATTTTTTTACTCTCTGATGCAGGCAATGCTGCAAAAAGGTGCACCATTGTAAGGCAATCATCCAATTCTCCGAGTGCATCCACAAATCTCGGGTACCTGCAAATTCAAAGAATAGTCAATTAAACTGGAAATTCATCACCAGTTACAATACATAAACTGTAATGAATAAATTCAAACAAACCTCTGCCGAATAATCCTGTCGATCTTGGGTTTGGGTGTCTTCTGGCGCAGCCTGTTTGCACGTTCATGGTTTTTCTTTGCCTCGGCTTTCTTTATTTTCTTCTCATGCACTCGTATTGCTCTATGTATTTCAACCAAAGGCTCGTGATGAAGGAAGGAAACATCCTTGACATGGTAATAAGTCTGATGAGTTCCCTTGAACTTTTTCTTAGGCTCCCTTGGAGTTACACCTTTCAAAATACATAGTTTCCTAAATTTTGTAAAAGGAAAAAATAGAATCAGAGTCACTAATGAAATGCAAATTCCTACCAAATGATATCAGATATAAATGATTCAGCCAAACGAATTTCAACCCAAAGGAACCCTCATTTTCCTCCAATTGTTTCTGTAAAGTACGTACCTGAAAAGAGGTAGACTGATTTGAAGCTGCTTGATTGCTTGTGACCTAATGACAAATTTGGCAGCATTTCCCTCCTTTTTCTTCCCCTGCAACACAAACGAATAAAACTAAGATAAAAAAGAAAGAAGTAATTTCATGAGAGAAGCTAAAACTCGTGTACAGTAGTCACTCACCGGGGGTCTGTAGTGCTTCACCATTGTTGCTGCTATAATGCAAAGAAGAGAAAAACGCAGTTACGACCATGTAGGGTTTACGACAGTATATATGAGGGGCTCGCCACGGCGCTGAGATCCTGGAGTCTTAGGGACAATTGGGCCAACTGGCCCAACGTTTTAAGTTTTAAAAATGAGTCTTGATCAAAGCAATTGCTTCCTGCACCTTTAATTCTAATTACACCTCCGTAATTTCTAATATCTCAACATTACCCTTCTTCCTCCCGGGGCCCCCTTAGGCCCCCAATTAGTAGAGCATCTCAATGGAAATTTATTACATGTGTTTCTTAAGTTATTTTTTTTATTTCTAAAGTATTTTTTGTAGTTCTCCTCAGTACCATGTTATTGTAAAAAAATTATACCCAAATTTGCTCAAATGGTAAAAAATTTCAAGAAACTCACATTTTTATATTTTTTTATTTTCACTAAATTATAGTTTAATTATGGTGTTTTTATGTGTCATATAAATATTTTTTATTACTAAAAAACAATTTTTTCAGATTTTTTTTATTAATTTTAGTTATTAAATGATAAATTTTGTTATGGTATTATGTATTATTTTTTATTAATAAGACTATATAATCTTAAGATATGAATGTAATTGTTATTGTAAACTATTTAAGTACAATTTATAATTTATTTAAAAAATTTCAAGAAAAATATTTATATCTATTTTAGATTCTACACCCTCTTTATCTGAAAAAAAAATATTGAAATTAGTACAAAATTTAAATTTAATGGATGAATGAAATTATGGTTGATATGAATAAAAAATATTTTGATGAAAATGTTGATGATAAGATCATATGTTTAGCTAAAAAAATTATGTGATCATTTTGTAAACATATTATATTAGTATTTAAATATTTGATTAAAAGTCAAATTGAATAATATTCAAAATATGACATTACAATTTAATTTTTTTTAGACTTCTAAAAATTAAAACCTTTGGATGAGAATGAACTGTAAATAATATTGTATTAATCTTTATTTATTTTTAAAAAATAAAGATATTGCAAAAAGGATATACAGAAAGAAATTATACTCTACTAAAAGCGTTACATTATATCAAAAGATTATATGTTTTTCAAATGCAAGCATTAGTTCTAAAACATTGTATTACACCTAACAAAAAGTTATAAAACATTGTAGACAAAACGTGTATATATTGTTTTTCCCGATAAATATTTTTTTAAATTAAAATTGCTAAATTCTGATTTAATATTACCTACACACAAGAATATATTGAATGAGATTGTCATTTTATCTATTCATAGTGAAATGTTATATATACTAAATTGTAAAACTTTGATAATTAATTTTGTAATTGACAACAAAAATTAAAAAGTTTATAAAGTGTATTAAATTAAATTTTGAATATAAATTTAGCCTTAGATCTCATAATCGTAGATACGACTTTTTCTTCCTTATACATACCACATTCACCCCTCTCCCTCTGGTGCTTTCGTTTGTTAGTTAGTATCAGTGCTTCTCTTTTTTTGTCACACCTTCAACAAAAGTTATTCTCCACCTACACGGTAGAACATATAGGAGGCAATTTTATATGTGGTTATTTTCCATAACGCCAAATTCATAGAAAAGAAAAAGTTGTTAAACATTTTTCATATTTGTAGATCCATAATTAGTTTTAGTTAAATTCGGATTACTCGGTCCATAATTAACTAAAACTAATTATAGATTTTAAAATTCAAAAACATTCAACAAATTTTATGTTAAGGATCCATTAATAAAAAAATATACAAAAACAGGTTTTGGATTTACATTTTTGGAAATGTACAGAAATTAATACATGTTAAGATTTTGTTAATTAGAATTAAGTTATCCAAAAAGGAACTGATGCGAATAAGATTGCATGGTGGTTACCTTTGTCGGTGGTTGCTTAGCGTCAATGTTTGCTAATGTGGTGGGTGCAAGAAGAAAACAACCGAATAAATGAGGCTATGGGTAGAGATCCCAAGGCTAGGGTTCAATTGGAGTTGCAGGTAGAGCTACTGACACTGGTCAGACCTGACTCGTTATACCGACCAAAAAAATGGGTCGGGCTAGCTTGTACTCCATACAGTGTTTTAAAAATCAACTCGGTGATTGACCCGATCAGGATATTGGGTCACTGGGTCACTGGTCGAACCAGTGGATTACTAATTGACCCGCATGACCCGGTCAGTGGTCAAGTCACTGATTGACTCACATAACCTAGTTAATGGTCAAACCAGTTAACCCGCATGACAATATCTTAAAATATTTATAAAAAAATCACAAATTAATATTATTTCATAACATAGAGTATAATTAGATACCAAAATCTTAAAAAATTCATTATCCAAATTCAAACAAATAAATATCAAATATTACAAATATAAGCTAAAAATTATATTATATATATATGTATATAACTAAAATTATTTGATTAAGAAAATTCATCCATAATTCTATACTAAAAAATCCAAAATAACAATTGAAATTAATAATATAAATAAAGTGTATTAATAATTAAAAAGACTGTAAATAGTAACTATCTAAATTAAAACCATAATATAAAACTGCAGAAAGAAAAAAAGTGGGTACAAAAAGCAAATTAGGCCCAAATAACTGAATAAAAGAAACCTAGCGTCTTTTCTTCTTCCTTGGCATTGCTGGTGCGTGTTTTTCTTTCAACTGTTTCAAGTTTCCATTGCTGTTCGTATGAGTTGCTTTCTCCTTCTCTTCTCTTCTCACTGGTCATCAATCAATACCACTTATCAATACGGGAGTCACGACGAAGCTTGGATGGAAGATGAATGCTGAAGACGGGAGTCACGACGGCGCGACGAAGCTTGGACGGAGGTCACGACGGTACAATGAAGTGACGACGTGATGCTAGATGGCGGGAGAGTGAAACGCTGGACAACACAACAAAGACTTGGAAGCCGGTTGGAAGCGGGCTAACAGGTTGACAAGTCGACCACAACCCGCCCGAGTTGCACTAGCGGAAGCGGGCTGAAAGCATGGCCGATCCAAGCATGCACCCGACCCGGTCCAGTCCCCGGTTCACGGACCGACCTGGTCGGTCCGAGTTTTAAAACATTGATTCCATATGGGCTACTTTATTTTGTGGTCATTCCATGTGTCCTGGCCTATTATGACAATTTTGGTTGTAGCTTCAATATAAAGAGGCCCCTAGGAATATTTTTGCTCATTCCATTTATTTCAAGGGTGCATTTAATTAGAATTTTAAAGGATTTTAATAATTTTTTTAATAAAGTCTTGTGGCATTTAATTAAGATTTTAAATAATAGAATAAATTTTGTGATATTTAATTAAGATTATTAAGATTTTTTAAGAAATTCAATAAAGTCCATCATAATTCAATTAAGATTTTTTGGCACTTAAATTTTTTTATAGTATTAAAAAAATACAAATTTCAATGAATTTTTTCTTAAGATGAATTTTAATGAATTTTATAAGACTTTTTATGAGAGAATATACATTAAAAAATCTTACTCAAATCTTTGAGATTCCACGAGACTTCCTTTCTTTCTTTTTTCGTGCAAATTGACATGTTTTTTTCCATCAAACATGATCTCATGTCTCTTTGTTGAAAGTGATAGACATTCATATATTTTTTTACTCTTTCGACCAATGATCAATATGGTTTAAAATGTGTGATGAGAGATTTTTCTAATTTTTTGAATTTGGGGATATCTTGACTATGTATTTATATATATAAATGAATGTGAATATATATAATATATTTACATGAGAAATATATAAATTTAATTATAAGATATAAATTTATTTAAAATTGAATATAAAATATGGCAAATTAATTCATTAAAAAAATTGAAAAAAAAATTAAAGTTGGAGATTAAAAATGCAATTAAATCTTTTTTTCATATCTTCTAAAAAATTTATAATATTATTGTATTTTTTTCTTTTTTCTTTAAAATGTTGTAATTATGTTAAGTGGAGGATACCACTAAACTAAATATATATATCTTGTATTTAATATTAGTAGCATTTTCCTACAACTCAATATTATTACATTTAATCTTTTTTTTCATTTACTTTTGAAAGATAAAAGTTTTTATTATTTGTCTGTTTATTTAAAATTTTAAGATAACATGAATTATATGTTTTTAATCATGTTTGTATTTCAAAATATTTTTATGATTTTTAAAATATTTATTATCAAAATTAACAAATTTATCATAATAATTTATAATTAGATTATAGTATAAAATTATTTTACATGTGTATAATTTTTTTTTTATATAAATTACGGTGTAACACTTTTTCTATCAAATAGTGTTGCACACTTAATATAAAAAAAAGTGAAATAATAAATAAAAATCTTATTAAAATTTGAAAATAATTTAAACATTAATTGAAATCATTAACTATATTTTTTAATTTATATACCGTCTTTCAAAATAAAAGAAAAAGAAAGAAAATTTAGGTATAATAATTACTAGTATCATATTCCAAATTTAATTCTTACCGGTGAAAAAGTTTATCGAACCGACAGAGAAGTGTGTTCAGGAGGCAACATCCCCTCAAGGCTTTCAGCCTTGCAAGTTACGAAAAGTGTACGAGTCAACCTTGTCCAAAATATTGCGGCAATAGATGCATCCCCAAAAGTTGAAATACCTTTTTTAATTATTATTATTATTATTTAAAAAGTTAGTGATGTCCTGAAGATATTACTAATGGGTTTTATCGTGAATTTGATTGTGTTTATAATCTAATTTTAATATTTTATTATAAAATATTAATAATTATTTAATTAGTGCTACTCTTAAAATAATAGTTGATACTTTTTTAAGGAATAAAATTAAAGATGCACTTAACATTTAATATTTAATGCTACAGATATACTGTCGTTTATTACTTTCTTAAGACAACACTATTAATAATGACATTTATAATCCGAATGTAAATTACAAAAACTGAAAAAACAAAGAAAAATGAAAAATAAAAAAAGTAATTTTTATTAAATCACATTAACTTTAAAAATTATTTCAATTTAAATTACCAAAATTTAAATTTGCATGTATAATTTCTAAATTACTGTATCATTTCTACTAATATAAATAAATAACCATGAAATATAGTATTTGGTACTTACCATAGTAAAATACAGATAAAAATATAAGATTTAGAATTATTTAATAAATTTGTCTTTATGTAAGGTTGAATTATTACATTCATGAATAAGGGGAGCATAATCTCGTTGAAGATGCATTGAATTCTCGAAAATCAACACAGGAATTATGGAATGCAACGTAGTAACATAACATACATACATGTGTAAGAGTAAATAATTGTAGAAATTAAATAAAAGAAACAGAAACAGGGTGTGTCTGTTGGCCTTGGAACTCTTTTGTGTTGGGCTCTAAAAATGCCCAAACTTCTCCAGGTGTATTCCTCCCTCTTTCCTTCCAAAATCAAAAATCTTGCTCCCAACACGCAATCTTTCTTTCATTCGTGTTTATGCCATTTTCGTCTCTGTGCATGCCTTCGCCGCTATCACTCTCCCTTTAAATACTGCACCTTTTTTACCATCTCTTCCACCTACCATTGTCTTTTTCACCGCCTTAATCTCCACGTTTTGTTTAACTTCTGACATACCATATAAAATTAACTGCTCTTCCTCTACTTACAAATTTTCACTAATAGTAATAAATACGGTTGTTATTTGTTAACGAACACAAGCTTTTTCTTCTTAGAGAAGTAGAAAACAGTGTTGTGAGTTAATCCATTTGTGTCATTTCCTCAGTTCTAGTTGCCTTTTTTCGTCTCGTGTTAGTAATTCAATTCTTCCAAAAAGTGGGATTGCTTTGGGCGGCAGAAAGTGCCCCACAAAACTGACACTTACATAAGCAACAATATTGAGTGCATCTTTATTCAATCAAACGATGAATCATGAACAACACCACCAAACACAATAATCAAATGACGACGTAAAATTGTTATAATTTAATGTGATCCTGATTTCAAATAATTTTGAATATGTAATAACATTAAATATCTCTTTGGTTTAAAGGAATACACGAGATGTGAAACTGAATTGACATTAAAAAAATATGAAATATTTAAATTAAAATAGAATATAAAAGTTTAGGTACATGTCAATTTTTGAAACTTTAATCTCAAAAAATTAAATAAACTCTACCTAAATATTTAAAGAGAACCTTGTTACTTATAATAATATTATCTAGTTTCAGTAAGATTGTATTTTATAAAAAAATACTTGTGATATTTAAAATGTGTATATATATATATATATATATATATATATATATATATATATATATATTGATGATCATGTGAGAATAAAGATTCAGTGGGGCCGTGACAAATTTAAAGGTCAAATCTATGCTAGCATGACTGTTATTACTTCCAATTTCCCACACAAAGTGCCCACAAAGCAACCAAGAACATGCAACTATCCCGAGGTAAATTAATAAAAAAAATTTTATTGTTATTAAAATCATGATAGAAATAAACATATTGATGACAATAAATGTTACTAGATTTTAAGGGCAAGAATTCTGAATAGAAGAGCCAAAATGAAAGGGGAAGGGCGGGCCTGTATTTTTATTCGAAACCATACGCAAAGTACGTGGTGGAAGTTCATATTGCTTCTTTAGCTCATTTGGGTCTTTAAAGAATGGCTACTTCAATACTCAATGTCTTAATTTCTTTTCCACACTAACACACATCTACTAATTACTCTCCTTCTCTTCTTGACGGTATATAAATATGCATGAGCTTTTCTCATGGCATGCCACTCTCAACCATTACCAATTTTGTTCACTATTCTTCACATCATTGGTGGCTAGGTCTTGCTGGAGAAGCAGGGCACGTGCAACATCCCTCTCACTCAGAGACTCTATGCTTGTTCAAGCTGATTTTGCACGTGCTCTCCTTTTCCAGCTTGATTTTCCTACCATTTTATTTCTTCTTCTAAGCTCTGCACACTGCACAACCCAATTCAATTCAATTCAATTTTGGTAAGATGATGAATGATTCTAGGTAATTACAGAATCAAGGTGGTCTTCCCCTTCCCCTTTTCTCTCATATATCCCTGCAAATATAAACTTCATTATTCTCAATGTATACATTTTTGCACTACTGATAATGAGTGGCACATTCAAGGGGATATGAAATATGAGTGGACTTTCATTAATAAAAATATTGAGTGTTGCCTTCAGAAACAGAGCTTTTCATGTGATTCGTATTTTGCAGGGTCAATTGGAAATTGGAATGTATCTATGCAAAACTTCAGACTAGTTAGAAACAGAAGGATTTGAAGAGGGATGACGTGTTCTGTTCAGAATCATGCCTCTTGAGTGTACATTGTTCTCTGCTTCTGCTTCTCCCTCACAAATACACTTCAAAATTCTAAAAATATTGTTTTCTTAGTTTAATTAGCTCATTGCTGCACTATGTGATGTCGACACAAAAAAGTAGAGCAGCTCATATATATTTGTTCTTAACTTCGTTTCGTTACAATTTGCTTAGATTGCTATATTATCATGGATTGAATTATTAATCTATTGCAAAATATTCTCTATTTATAGTTTTCTCTCTAAATTTGATTATTTTTATGCTCTCTCTAAATTTGATTAGGTGTATAGTTATCGATAAAACTCTCAAATTAATGATATTTGTAAATATTTTGCTTCCAAATAAATTCACTATTATGGCTCGTAGTCGTTCATAATTTGAAGTGTTTATGATATACAGTGCTGACCAAGAGTTGTCTATCCATTTTTGTTAATCTAGATATGCTTTCTTTTTTTTAATCAAATGAATTTCTTTTTTTTTAATTAATCAAATTAATTTCAAGCGAGAGCTTTCTACTAAGCAAAATGATCTACCTTTAATTAATTCATTTCCACTTTGTCTGGATAGGGAAGGAAATGAGGTAATAATGCATAGGACTGTTTATGAATATATAAAAAAAATGCATAGGACTGTTTGAGCGAATCCTATTCTTACGCCAGTCGTCATTTATCAGATTCATTTAGACCTGTTTTTTTTTTCGTTATAAAATTAATCTTTATACTTTCTAACAAAAACTATACAATTAAATAAAATCAATTTAAACACAAATTCCACTTACATTCAACTGTTCAAAATTAATTTATCAAAACTACTTCTACTAGTTAACTTTAAAACAAAAGGATTCACAGTAACTTAATATAATTTTTTTGTTTTATCCTTAAAATTGAGACCTCGTTTTGTTTAATTCCTTATTTTTTATCAGTTAATATTATCTACTTAAATTTTTTTTTTCATTCTATAAGAAAAGACAAAGTAAATAAGCGAAGAAGTTTAGCTTGACGATCTTTTCCCATATCTTCATAAGAGAGATAAAAAAAACTATCTTATCACATTTATTGTATGTTAATTAAAAAATATTGAATTAATAAGAATTTTTTAAAGTTAATGCAATAGATATTTTAAAAGGGGTTCTATAAAAGGGATGAAGACATATTTTATTTATTTATAAAAGTTCTATAAAAAGGATCAAAATATGGATAATGTTATATTTCACTTATTATGTTTTTATAATGATTCTTTAATATTTTATAAAATAAATATTAAATAAAAATTATATGCATTTAATTTGATGAAAATATAAAATATTGCATTTAACTTTTTATTCTTTTAAAATAAGAAAGAATATTTATTTGAAGAAACTGTGACAAGATTTTAAATTACTGAGAGTATAATGAGGGCTAGATATCTCTCTCTAGTAGTGACCGGTAAGTCTAATAGTACGGTTCAACTTGCAATTTTAAATCAAGAAATTTCATGTTTCTTTTAAGAATTCAGTGCTAATCAATATTGAGTAATTAATGCAGGAGACTATGAGTCCTTTATTTAGGTAATTGAGTTTTGACTGAAGCACTCTCGACCAAGTTGTGACGAATAAGATGATGCAATGAAGCTGTACTTCTTAGGCAAAGAGACAGACCATGTTGAGATTGAGAAGAAGAGAGGGATGAGGTGACAGTGGAGTTGTGTAAGCAAATGATCATAGCATAAAGAGAAAAGATGGCGTGAGGATACAATAAATAATGGAATGGATGTTATCAGTTATCACAGTCCAAAACCAAATACTTTTTAATTTCTCTGTTCTCAAAGCAGAAACCAAGCAAGCACCACTCAAAGTGGAAATTTTCCTTACAAAGTGGGGGTTCACTGGCTGTGCTGCCTCATTTTAGTTCTGCATGTCGTTTGCTACTTGTGTTGGAAATTGAACCGTAAGATCAGAGGGAGACAAACAAAGACAGTGCTGCCAACGTAGAAGAATCCTTAAAACGCAGGCAATGCTAGTGTAGTGACCGATGGACAAAGATATTTTATTTTTGATTTCATGCATACATGATGTTAGCACATATTATGTCAGTAACATATATTATTCAATGTATATTTGAATTAACAGAGAAAACAATGTAAGTGTGAATTTAGATGAAGGTTGATCAAATTAATTGATTTTCAAATGAAATTACTAAAAAAACTTAGTATATTCTTTTTTCTATTTAATATCAAAAATACTTTTAAAATGACTTTAACTCGTAATCAATTAGAATTGATTTTTCAACATCAAATTAAATATATAAACATTTATTTAAAATTACATTAACGAACCTTTTAACTGGATTTTAAAAAATTTGTTATGAAATCAATATACAACACTTTCGGATCAAAGAAGCAAAATGAAGGGAAAATTTTCAAAAATTTAGTTCCGTATATCTTACTTATTTTAATACAAATTTTTCTTCTATAATTCATTTCATTCTATCGAACTAGGATGATTTGAGTGCGTTCAAATTACAAAGAAATTAAAAAAATTAAAAATTTGTGTGAGTCTTACATCGTTACTTTATATTACTTTGATTCAAATATTTCTCATTCATTACTCTTTTATTTATTTCCTTTTCACATAATCAAATTCATCCTAAATCTTATATTTAATTTATTGATTCGCGACTTTATAAATTTCGAATGAATGTCTTAAAAAGTAGTACTTACTAACACTGCTCGTTTTTAATGCGAAGTGTCAATTGAAGTCTTGAACACGCAATGCACAAATATCTACGCTATTCAACTTAGAGAAAGAAAGGAGGACAGATATGGCTGTGTCTTTATGGGTCGGAGGTTAAACATTTTGGAGTTAGATTACTGGTTAGTGCACGCTGAAGTAAGTCAGTGGCCGAAGGATGAGGTCCCCCTACTGTCTACAAGTAATTGCATAACGTACAGACATAATCTCATGTTTGCAGAGGATGAAATAAAATTTTAACACCAAGTTTTTAATTTATTTCAAAAATTTGATACAAAATGTTTATTTGAATTTTATAAAATGTTAATTAATTTTTTTACAAATTCATTTTTATTTTTAAATCTATTTAATTTTCTAGAAAACATTGTCTAAATCACAGAAAACTATTTATGTTTAATTAGAATCCACTACTAATATAATAAATACTGTTGTCTAATCATAGATGACTATAATATATGATATTTGTTTTTCACTTTTATAATAATTACTTTTAAAAAGTATTTAAAGCATTATAAATAAAATCTTTGTACACAGACACAAAAATATCAATATTAAATTCTTATCTTCCACTTGCCTCTTAATATTTTAATATTGAAAATAAATCTGAATACAAAGTATCTTGGTGATTACTGTACTTTAAAGAAGATTCTAGACTAAGGGGTTGCTTTTATAATTTTTATTATCTAAAAGATCAATCTCTAAGCTACTCTTAGCTTTGGAAAAAAAAACTTTTTTTAAGTTTTTTTTTTCCTTAAAAAGAATGATAGTTAGCTCTTTGAAGGAGAAACAAAACTGAACTTCACTGTATTACATGTAGGGAGACAGGATCCGTTTTACTATTTTAATTTGCTTTTTGAGAATGATATTTTAAAATGCGTTAAAAAGTATTAGTAGAATTACTTTTCAACGTGAAATTACGAAAATATTAATTAATTATTAGTTAATATAGGAAATTTGTCGTATATTATTGAAAAGGTCTATACTCTATACTAATAAATTAACAAGGTAAAATAAGAATTATATTTATAAGGTGTAAAGGTGAGACAGAAGAGGAGTATTTTGAAATTATAATAAAAACAATAAAAAAATGGGTGCCAGAAGAGAAATAAGAGATTAAGATGGGTGTAAATATCACGGGCCTTAGTATTTGTCCGTAGGCCTACATAAGATGGTGTAATGCGAGTGGGATTGATCCTTAATCGAATTTTATTCATGGCTTCAATAGAGTTGTATGTAGGTTCATGACCTCCATCCCTCACTTATACCTTGGTATTAAGTGTTTGACAAAGAGACTGAGAGAGGAGGTTCTGATGGGAAGGGTTCATCGGAGGCTCCGGCGCAAGTGTAGGAGCAGAGTGGAGGAAATGTTTTGATGGGAGAGGGTCCTTAATAAGATTATGGACCTTGATGAATCCAAGGACTAAAAAATGTGGTGCATGGATAATCGATTCAAATAAACTTGAGTAATGATCAATTCAATGAACACACAATCCTGTGGCAGAACTTTATTCCTCTAAAATAATCTTTGATTCTTGAGTGTATGAAACTCAAAGAAAAACGGTGCGTTTTGCCTTCTGTTTCATTTATATATAAGGTATGTGCTGAACGGGTTTTGGTACTTTTTTTCTTCTTTATTCTCTCTCAAAGCTTATGTGCCTTTCGCTTTTCGAATCCCTCTTTTGTTCCCTACGTGACCTAGCTCTGTTTTTGAGTGGTATACTCTTGTAACTTTTTATTGTTTAGTGCAAGTGAAAGAGATTACAGCTCCCTTATTCCTTTGGATTTAGGTAACTAGGTTTCTCCCTAATTATTAGACCAAGAAATGTTTATGTGTTTCTCTGTTTTACTATGCTTCCCCTAATTTCATTTTTAACATTGTGCGCGCTTAAACTCCAATATATATTACATTTATACTAGTGTAGCATAGATTAAATAAACATAATCAATAATGCTCTTAGGATTCATCCTTGTTTAGGTATAACGTATAAGGACCAATTATAGAAATGCAATCTTTAAGAGAATTCTGTGTTGGCCAGCCATAGAAGAAATTATATGCAGCAATTACAATGACCTCACTAGACAGTGTCATGGGGCTAGAAGTCAATCACACCAACTTGAAAACTACTAACTCTGCTCCAATATAGAAGAACCTTTTAACTACCAATACACAATAACTAAGAAAGTCCTAATAATTAGATATATTAAATATGTTCAAAAATATAATTATTTTTTCATAATAATACCTCATACTATTAGGACCTATTTTTTTATTTTTTTATCTAATTATTTTTCACCTGATTAATAATTATAGAGAGAAAATAATAATTATGCAATTTATCTTATTAATCTGTGACTAGTTATTGATCCCAATCTTCACGAAAAAATTCTTATTAATTTACCGTATATATTGCTTATTGACTATAAAATATGTAAGGTAATTAAGAATATCTTGATAATAAAAAATAATGAAGAGATAATTTCAAAAAAACTTATAAAAAAGACAAACAAATTTCTTTAAAAATTCGTATATTCAAGTATGGAGGTAGTACTCATTTCTTTCTCACATGCACACTGACAATTAAATTATCTCATGAATGACGTACAAGATTCTTAACACATTAACCATTAATATTCATGGAAATTTTGGCACAATAGACAGTTAAAATCGAAAGGAAAAGTGTGATCTTGACAACATATTGACACATATATAATATTCTCACTCCACCTAGTCCCCTATTTCTATTCCGACCACCTACCCAGCTCGCTGGAAACTCCCAAGTCTTTGATAGGAGTTCCAGTCTTGGACGAAGTCTAGCATGCATGATCATCTCATATCTTGCGCCATGCAAAAGTTTTTAAGACCTTTTGATATAGTAATAAAATAATTAACAGTGGAGATCATTGTGACTTGTGAGTGTAAAATGATGATAAAGTACTGAATAACAAGTTATCTATTTTTCCTTTTCTTTTTATTTTTTTTTATCAATTTTCCCAATTTGACCTTCTCTCTCTCTCTCTCTCTCGTCTTTCGGTTTTGAATCGAAAACAATCAAGAGCTTTCTTTGGTTAATTGATATAATTGTTATACATGAAGCGGAATCTGCACAAATCCTACATTGGGATGAATAACGGTGAAGCATGCTGGAATTTTGAATCATTGTGAATCGCTAGGCCGGCCCCAACACAAATAACCCCAAATTTTGACCCATCCATAGGCTTGGAGAAGAAATTTGAAGACATACCAACAACCAAAGCACCATTCTCAAGAACATGGCAGTGTCCAAAAACTTAACCCCATGAAATGTCTTGTGGCACAAATACACAAATACCCAGAATCGGAATTCTGCTTCAAATCATCAAAAGATGGAAACTTAGTATAACTTTCGGATTTTTTCAGACCAGATCACGTTGGATTTACAGAATTAAGAACTTGTATGCGTCATTGGCAGCCTTGTTGCACTAGGAGCCGGTGACGACGTAATCAATTGTGGCATGGGGACGCAGAGATTCAACGCATTGGTGACAAAATGGCTGGTGGCAGTGCTATGCTGGAAGAGGAGGAATATTCTTGTGGGATCTGGAAGAGGGAGTGGTGAACGATTCTGCCTTTTGGATTATGGAGAGAAATTCTTTGACGCAATGGCTCATTCTGATGACGCTAATGCACGGAGGAGAACCTTTTCCGGCAACAATAGAGAAACAGGAAGGCAGGAAGGAAGGAGAAGGGGTACAGTATGAGAGAGAAAGGGGAAATGAAAGGAGAAAAGAGAAAGAGAATCAGGGATAAAATGAGACCAAACATGTCTATGGTACTGAAGGAAATTACATCCGTCAGATGTTCACATGCCACATCTCACAGTCCTAATTTCTCTTGAAGCAAAAGCGTATATCAGTTAGGAGTAAAAACATGTTTGCCGTCTTTGAGCAATTAAAATCCCGCTTGTTATAGATTTTATATTATAAAAAAAATGTTGTGTTTAGGTATTGATATTTTACAAGCGGAGTTAAAGAAAAAATTTGTTAGGTTTATAAAGTCAAATTACTTCTAGAGTGAGAATAAGATATAGTTTGGGAGTCTCACCCAAAACCAATTCTATCCAACGACAGAAATGTTAAAATTTTCAATTTTTCCCAAAATCAATTCCTACCCACAGCAAAAATACTCTTATCCACTGGAAAATTTACCCAACCGAGAAACAGCACTATATACAAAAACCATTCCCCCACTGCTAATGGTCATTGGCCAAACAAGCCATAAGTGATCAACAAAGTGCATACAATTAAGGAATGAAAAATAGGGAACAGAAGGAGGTAGGCAAAGGTAAATTATTCAACATTGTGGAAAGAAACATAATGCAATTTTAAAGACTGAAACAACAGAGAATAATATGTAAACTCTGTTCCCAATTCACCACCGATAGTACCGCAATTCTTAAATGATCAAAACCGTTAAATTGCAACTGATAAAAACAAAGCATCGTATCTCAAGCAATATTTGCCAAAAAGGAAGCCAGCTATAGGAAAAGGGTAAACAAAACACAAGCAAATAAGATTATCAGACAACTATTCTTCTTCCTCTCCCTCATTCTCGGCAATGTTGAAGTACCTCAGTTCGTAAACACTTCTATCCTTGTTTGAAGCAATCACTCTGAGCCAGTCTCGTACATTGTGTTTCTTCAAGTACTTCTTCGTCAAGTACTTCAAATACCTGGAACCACACGAGCAGTTAGACACTTACACCCTTCATGCATACCAAAATAAAAAGGCAAAATACATTGAATTTCTCCCATTATGCATCTTAGCTTCTAGAAAAGTTCGATGGGTTAAGTACCTAAGTCGATTTTAGATAATGAGAAAAACTCAATTCATTTTAACTTGTTATTTTCTCATCCTGCTCAAAGAGAACTTTATCTAAACATAGCCTAAATCCAAGTCCTAAACACTGATCAGACATTGTGAATTGAAAAAAAAACCGTATTAATCACATTTGGCCGCAACAAACACAACCATAAACACAATCACAAATTTAACATGTTCTGCTATCATAGTTTGCATATGTAAGCAATCTATTGCCACGCATTCTACATAGAGCAATAGGCAGAAAGAAGACTACCGTTTGGAGAAGTTACTGTCAGAGGTGACAATGATCTTGGTCTTCTCGCGGGTAACAGTGATACTGTCACCAAGAGCACCAGCTTTGCCACCAACCTTGATCCTCTCTTGAAGAAACTTCTCGAGAGAAGCAATGTCCATGATCTTGTCTTCCACTGGCTTTGCACAGTCAATGGTGAATGTAGCACTCTTCTTCTTTCCCTTCGCTGCGGTTGCTGCGCCTCCTCGACTCATTTTCCCTCTCTATTATATGCACCTCTGCATCGACACCAAGATGCTTATGCGATTTAACACGAAGTTAATTGAACTTTAATGGGAATCGAGTGAATAAGCACTCGAACCTTCAAATATCTAAAGTAATTTAGAAAAGGGAATAAAATACTGTGAAAACCCTAATTTCCCTTTGTTGTTAGCAAAATAGAGGATGAATAGAGGATGAAAGAGTATTACCGTGAAACGACGTGAAGATGCAGCGGTGAGGTGAGCACTGGGAAGAGAGATGAGAACGGCGGTGGTATTTTAGGGTTTGGATTTGAGCTTTTATACGATGGATTCCAGAACCGTAAGCATGCTCAGGTTTTCTTATAACATGAAACGCTCCGTTTTGTACTCCTCGGTGTGAACATTAAAATTTAGAAAAGTCCTCGGTGTGAATATTAAAAATCAGAAATTAGAAATTAATTATTTGCACAGGTTATTTATTTATAAGTGAACAAATTAAATGTAATTTAACATTGGATACAAATTTTAAAATGTTACTTTTCATCCTCATATTTCATTCTTTTAATCTAATTATTTTAACAAATAACTTATATATATTTTTAGATTAAAGAAAATAAAGAGTAAGAATAATAAATAATTCATTTAAAACTACTCTTAAAATAATTTGATTGCCTCACTCTCTGTCTCTCTAAATGGTTGAGAAAATGTAGAATAACAAATTTATGATATTATTGATAGTGAACTAAAAAAACTATATTGAGATATTTATAGATGCCACTTGAAAAGTAATAATTTTGTAAAATTGTGTAAGTGACTAACTAACTAACCAATTATCTGATAAGAGTCTCTAAAAATAACTACTCTTATACAATACTTATTAATTCTCCCACACACACAAACTTCAGGTGGGAGAAACTAAGAGTGAGGTTGAAGTACTTTAAGCTTGTCTCTCAAAAACAAAATTTGAGTTGGAGAGAAGGACTTGGTAAAAGCATAAGCCCATTTATCCCGAGTTAGGATATGTTGAATGATAATATGCTTGGTAAGAATCTTCTCCCTAGACATCAATCTCCATATGTTTAGTCTGAGCATGAAGAATCTGTTTGTGAGAAAGGGAGACAACACTCTCATTCTCGCAATAGACTATGAGAGTGAAAATAAAACCCAAATTCAATATGTAAGATTTTAATTCACAAAATCTCAACTGTTGCTTGGACTAAGCTACGATAATTAAAACCTTAGTATTATACTTGGTCACGACGCAAGTACCATGAGATGAAGTTGAGACTAAAAACAACAACACTAGAAGTGGTCTTCAGAGTCGACAACCCAATCAACATCATAAAGTGCTTTGTAGGGTGAAGGGCAAGAGTAAGTGTGTGTTTGAATACCCTTCAAAATTGATTTTAGCAGCCAAACTCGATTTGCCATGATCGCGTTGCGTATCCAAACATAATAAACTTGGCAAAAAAATAATTAAGAGACATAATTTATGGTTTCCTTGCAAAAAAAAAAAAATCAAAATAAGAAAATGGTTATATTTATAAAAAAAATCCAAAATCCAAAATAATTGCTTTAAACTAAATTTGTAAATTTTGTGTGCGATAGTCAACTCTAAAAAAAATGAAAGAAATTATTTTTTAATATTATTTTATTTCTTTTGTTCTCATTTCTACTAAAATCAACCAATAGTAAATGAGACTCAAAACAAATTTTGAGAAATTTTTTTTTTAAAATAATAGGTTATATGTTTTGCCTTTTTACCACTTAGATGGGGCTTTATAAAATGAACAACAAATGATTTTTTAATTGTAGACCTAATGCTTTAGTTTTGATAACCTTGTTCTTTGGCCGACACTGATTTCTACCAAGAATATATTTGCATCGTCACAAATGATCAATAATCCAATTTTTAAATGTTTAAACTTTTAAAATTCTTTAAATTTAAATATCAAAATATGAATTATAATTGCAAAATGATCTATTGAAGAGATCTTTGTTTATTTTTAAAAAATTAAAACGCAGGCTTGAGTAAATCAAGGAGTATATTCCAAAATAAAGGTGCCTAGTAAGACATTTTTGACTTAAATATATTTTTAGTTTTTTAAATATAAAGGTATATCATTTTTAGTCCTCCAAATTTTAACTGTTTTTTTTAGAATACTAAAAATGAGCTACAACAGGATAAAAGTTTAATCTTACAAAGACTAATTGTGAAAATAAAGATAAACCAAAAAAATAGGTAAAATATTTAAAAAACTAAAACTCAAAATCTAAAACTCTACAAGGACTAAAAACTCATTTAACCACCCTTTATTTATCCTAGTAGGATAGTTACCATGTTATCTATTTGTGTTTTGGTAAATGGTTGTTATTTTCTTTTTTGTCAATAGAAGCAGCCTTGAAAATATCCTAAACTAAGCAGGTTTCGAATTACTGGGGTCAGCTCTTGCACAATAATAGTCTATAATCACATTGCCACTGAGTAGTGGTAAGATTAGGCATATTCTCGATACACAGCATTTGCATGAGCATCGATAACAAAGTAAATAATTTACCCACTACAATAAATCCAACCACAAATGCTCTCATCCACTAATTTATCACTTGAGATGACAATGCACCAGTATTTCTTCCAAAACCAGCTTTTCCCAACTAGATACGTTCTTATTTTATGCCCTCCAAGGCAAAGAAACTAGACGAGACCAATGTCCATCACACTGCCACATGGCTGCCAGAAAGATGAATTCCAAGGCCAGCCAGAGTATAAAGTCTGTCATAACACGCCAGCCAGGCTAAAAGCATTATGTAACGTTTCTCAAGCATACATAAATGTTGATTTTCCACAATAACTGTAGTTTGACATAAAACAAGTATATCACCGATTTTGAGAAGGCATTCTTTCCATTTCGTGCCTTAATCGAAAGCTGCTGGATCTGATACTTGGGTCTGACACACTGGCAGTCTGGTGGTATGCTCTCCAACTTGATTCTCTGCCAACATGGTTTAACGCCAATGAAGGCAAGTGCTCTCTTTCCCAAGCATGGAATCGACTTGGCAAACGGGTTTCTTCCTGAAAATTGCGTCCTGAAGAACCTGATGGAATATATACGAAACCAGCACTTTGGTCTGGTGGTGAGGCCACTGGTGCTAATTGAACTGACCCACTATGACTACTGGATCTTCGAGTGCTAGAAGCAACAGGCGCCCGTATTGTGGTAGAATTATGAGGTTGCTGAGGTTGATGATAATATGCTTGAAGAGCTTGGACTCTATGACGGGCCCGAGCATTGCTGCCCGGATAAGGAGGGATCATTGAAGATGCAACAGAGTTTCCAGCCCTAGCAGCAGAACTGCAGAATTACACCAGTCAGACGTTAACCTAATGAATGATCTTATCAAATTTCCAACAGCCAGCAAAAGATGCCAAGTTCAGTCGTTTTGTAATCTAGCAATTGAATATAAGTATTTAACCCAATTTCTTTACGTATTTGACAGAATACAACAATATGAGCCTTGAGCAATATACTAACTTCCACAAATACTAAAGCATCCTAGTAAGGTACAAAGAGGCACCTGTGACCAACAAGGAAAGGATGCATAAAAGACCCGGATCTAGGGACCTCTGAACCACCCCTGGCAGGCCTTTGACTACCAGGTGATACTGAGGTCTGTTCTGCGGTGCCTAGACGGCTGTTGGCAGAAGAGAAATGAGAGGAATTGTGTTCCCAACTGTGATAATGAAGATCCACTGCAGGAAATGTGTAGGAGGTTGGCATGTCACCAGGTACAGGTGGACCATTCCAGTGGTTGAAATTAGAAGCTTCGGAAACAGTTCCACCAGAATTGGAGGTGGAGGGATGTATTGGCCCAAAGTAGGTAATATATGGGCAAGGATGACTAGCAGATGATACAGCCGTATGTTCAGCAAATATAGCATGTTGTCCCAGTACATCATGATCTGCATCTCAAAATTGAAGTTGAGATAACAAATTCAGTGAAATGTAAGTTTGATAAAAAGGAGGCTAGTGTGCAGGAAAAAGGATCTTACATGCAGTTGAAGAAAAAATCCCCCTCCCTGAAAAAAAAAAAAAAAAAAAAAAAGTTTTTTATATTTTATCAAAATTTTTTTTTGGGGGGGGGGGGAGTACATGTATTGCCAGCCAGCATAACACTGTCAAACACCATTATTACCAAAAATCTGCTTTCCCCAATCCTCCATAATAGCAACATACTAAAATAAACACAAGCAATCTTCCATTTTAATATGTCTGACAGAGACCATGATTTTGCTCCGCAACAGTTACAGAACTGGAATCAGTTTTGAAACCCCAAAGTAACATTCTAAAATCTAAACAAATGTTAAATTGGAAACTAGTGGAAAGACAGGCACATAGTGCGGTCTGTCTGTGTTTTTTGTTTTATGAAAAAAATATTAAATTTGATTTGTTTTAACAATTTAATATAGTCAATTTGACATGAAAGTTTGAAATAGAATAGTGAGTGGTTTTGAAAGCAGTTAAAGGGTAAAGTAGTCTAACAAAATTTGTAGACCAAATGGGGGTATTCCCTTTATTATTGTTATAGATTATATATGACTAGGAACAGGTAAAATGCCAGGAAAATATATAAATCAAAACCAGCATCATTTAGTACATTGATAGACTAATTTTTTGTTCTACTTAATAGCGTAAGATATTTCATAACGAGAAAATGAGAACTACAACGAAGGGGTGTATAATATACATCCTTATACCTTTTTCTTGGTTTCATGAATATGCTTAAATATTAGAGTTCAACTGGAAATCTTTTTTATCAAGAATTCCTATTTGTAATTTTTCCAAAAATAATTATCTTTAACATATTAGAAGTATGATGTCACAATCTGTGACAATGAGAAAAATTGAATAATGAGAAGTACACATAACTCTTCATACTGACTTCACCAGAAATTTTGGCAGTTCCCAACAAAACTAGACTGGTCTATTGTTTCTAATTCCCAAGTATTGTATGGCTTATACAAGAGAATATTGGAAGCCCTGTCCTTAATCAATTGGAAGTTGAAGTCTTATTTGAATACAAAGACTTTATGGAGCAACTTATAAACTAACTTTTGAGCTGCTACCTTTAAATTCTTAATACTTTTGTCAAGAGTCAAGATATCCATTTGTTTTTCCCACTTTTTCCTCTCTTATTTCCCAAAAATCTTATTCTATAATATAACCTGAATTAAAGAATTCAGATGGCATTACTACTTGAACCACATTTGACTTTAACCTAATTTGGTCCCAAGTTAAACACACCATACTTGACTTTTTTATAATATGTAGAACCTAAAAACAAATTAAGTGGTATTAGTAACACTGAGAGTATCAATTGTATCTTAGAAACAGCCTTCACAAAAATCCATATGCATGTTTTTTTAGGGGCAAGACACTTTAAAGAACAAAGGAATATCATAAGTAGGAATTTGGACATAGATTAGTCAGCATGTATATTCAAGTATATTACTATAAGCTTACTCGAAAGATGAAGGAAGTCGGGTCAAGTTACCAAAAGGGCACCAGTGAACTCCGAAGGACTGCAGAATGCATTTGGAAATTAAAGTTTAGTTAACATGGTAAGTGGAATATATCTATCCGCATACAAATGAAAAAGAATGAGATAATTTCCAACTACTTGCGTATCAATAAAAGGGATATCAGCTAGAATGCTGCGCTGTAAACAATAATGGAGGAAAATAACACAACAATAGGGATTGGTTGTAAATTTGGAAGATTGGCAAAGGTATAGAAGTGCAGAAGGAAAATAAAAGCAGGAGTGGGAGTTAAACTTCAAAATGGGTCAAAGATATTGAAATGTTTTAATTTTTAAGTGGCTAGCACGCAACATCCAGTTTTTCTTCAATCTAGAAAGTAGTTTTTCCATCCCTTCTCACGTGTACTTCTCATACAATATGATATGAATAATACTGCTGGAGAAGGCATATATTGTCATAAAACAACCATTACTGGGTAAAACCTTTTTGACAAAATCCAGCAAAATGCATGTTTACAGTTTCATAATCGTACATATGTAAAAAAATAAGCTACTAATTTTACTTAAGATTAGTTTGCAACTTAAAGTTACTCAGCATCAGTAGATGATCAAATGTAGTTTGTACATGTTAGGGTGAAATGGGATTAATGTCCCTCTAGGGTCATATCTTTCATTTGGACAGCAGTACTCAGTAGCACTGATTAATACAAACAACATTTAAGGCTGATATTTGTTATGTTATGTGCAGGTCAAGTCCAGAAATAGCAACCCACATATTTTGCACTGTTAAATTTAAGGCTGATTGTAAAATAAACCAATGCAAACACATACTTATGATGTAATAGAGAAACAAAATGGCAGAAACAATTATAAGATCATGTGACTATTACCATTTCAGAGTAGCTAAGATCATATCGATCTTCATCATGTGTCCATTCATCCATGCTAAATTCTGGATATGATCGGCAACCATTAGCATAAAGCCACTGACCTTTTTCAACCTTACGACAATTGGGGCACTGCATTGCCCCCTTTATATTGAAGGCTGAGCCAATGCAATCTGAACAATATAAAGACTATAATAAGAAGCATAGCAATATGACATGATGCCATGCAGATGCAGCTATCAGCTTATTATAAAATTGATTCAAGTAAAACATGAAACCAAGCAATATTGCATTAAAATAGTGCATGTAGTCATATAAACAAGTGTTGTGAATTAAAGTACTATAGTATAAACCATGAATTTTCTGCATAGAACAGGTAGTTGCAGGGGAGGGGGAAGGTGGGGTGAGGTAGGCCATAGGTTCAAGTCACAGGGAAGACACTATGATGAACCTATAAGATTTTCCCAGCTCATCAAACCAATCTATCATTTTTTTTGGGCTAAGAATTAGCAATGTTGTATATGATAACTTCCAAAAACACTAATGGATGACTTATAATTTAGACAAGTCTTCAACCAAGTTGAGGACTATTAGATGCCTTCCAAAAGAGTTAGCTTCCGTCAGTTTAACAAGAATGATGAAATTCAAGGAATTCTTATCAGTGGAAATTCATAAAATCACTATTCGGCATCCACTTTCACATCTCAACCAGATGAACAAAGTATTATTGAATGTGAAAAATAAGACGAATTATCTACCCAAGTGTTCCATTTGCTCTTTACAAAATAATAATAAAACACAAACCACTCTCTCCCTCTCCCTCTTATATATCAGCTCCACCCCTCTCCATCAACAGAGGAACCTATTTTTAGATTTTGAATTCAATTCACTACATACAACTGAATCCAACCAGCACCGTCAAGCTTATTCAAAACAACATCGTTGAAAATAAAACACCACCACTCCAGCAAAAAGAATAATATCTTGCAAATCATATACATAAAAGCAGATTAATCCAGTAACATCGTTGCCACAATTGCAAGCATATCATCACCATCATCACAAAGTAAGCGTTCCTGAATCCTATCGTTCGTTAAAAAAAAAACTCAGATCTCGATTGCTCAAAGTCCAATCCAACAATTACAACGACGTCAAATTGAAACAATTTAATCAAAATACATACCGAGATGAAATTGATGTCCGCATTGAAGCTTGGCCCAGGATCGATCACCGTTATCGGTAACAGCCTCGAGGCAAATCGAACAACACACTGAACCGAAGGACTTGTGCGTGTCTCCGTCATCGTCATCATTTTCCAGACCCATCTCAATTCAAAATCCCTAAGATTGCATCACATCACTATAACAAAATCTTTGCGAGTTCCGATTAGGACACAGAAGAGAATGTTACTAGTATTTCTATGCGAGGTAGTTAAATAGGTGAGATCTAAAAATTCTGAACTCTCTTTTTTCTTTTGTTCAGTAGAGAGAGAGAACGAAGGTTTAGAGTTAGAGGAATGAATGAGATTGAGATTGGGATGGTAGCGAAGCAAAATCTCTTTCTCTTGTTTTTCCTACTTTTTTGCTTGTCTTAAATTTGGACCGTTAGATGATGCAGTTGGACTCGCGAAAACTGTTGTCCAAACAAAACTACTACGTCTACGGATTTGATTCATTTTTTTACTTTCTTTCTATTCCAATTCCATTTAATTTAATTATGGTTAAACCCGTCTATCATCTTTCCTTTTCTTTCTACGTGACTCACTCACGCGTTTGTTCCATGTTTCTATTTATTATATTCTAGACTAGAATTGTAAATCGTGCATTTATGGAAAAATAAAAAACACTACGATCACTTTTCTTTTATTTGATATTCATATGTTTCAGTGTATCATATGATTGTTTTAAAGACAAACAAAGTGTGACACGACCCGTTGGTATTGTCATTCTTTAAACATGTTCACTAGAATTTGATTATGGAAAAAAGTTTATTAGCCCATTAAACTTGTATTATAGTTGTTATATTTATTAAAAATTATATTTCATAAATATAATATTAATAATATTATTTAAGTAAATTATGTATATGTTTAATATTTATTATAAGTAAATTGAGTGTCCAACTATATTAAAGACTATATTTACTAATATGATATATAGCCAAATTAAGCAACATGATTAAATATTTGACTGTTTTATTAGTTGATTATAATATATTTGTTACTTTTTGTTAAATATAATATATATTTAAAAAGAATTGAATTTATTATTTACAAAATTTTAAATGATATCTATATATGTAGTCAAATTATTAAATACTACTACTATATTTCTTTACCAAGCAACTTTATTTTGGCCAAATAAGACTTTAAATCAGTTAAATAAAGAAACTAAATTTATCTTAACAAACATACCTATAATACATAGGACTAATGTATTTTCGCATAAAAAAGTCTACACCTCAAAATAATCTTTCAAAGTTATTCTTTAAGTGAAAAATCTTTTTTTTTTTCCGATAAATTATTTAAGTGAAAAATCTGTGAGGTGTAAATTAAGAATAGCTTTATAGGTGACATATCCTATACACAATTTTATTTTTTCGTGTGCTGGTGCACGGTACATGGGTGATGGGAGGCTAATTGTGAAGGGCTGGAGGAGGGGGAGGGGTAGGGGACCCCGTTGGGGCTGAGGATGGGCCTCACGGGAAGAAGGGACTTATGTTGTTATACTTCATCAATTGTTGCTTGATTTCAAATAATCACATGTTATATTCAAATTTTGTTTCCAACTTTGTCATTGACCAACTTCCCAATGGTAACCTATTTTATTATAGCAATTTAGATCATCTCCAGCTACTCTCTTTTTGTCCTCTATCCATAAAATATCCTAACCATACATTCCATTATCCATTGATCTCAATAAAATCAAGCTAGTAAACAATAAATGGTCAATCTATTTGTTGTATTGGATTCAGAAATGTGAGATTAATCAATTTTTCAATTAGTTTATGACATTGGGATTAGCCAATCTGCTTGAATTAGTCTACACTCGCAGCCTGACCAACTCGACGAATTTCAAAACAGGAAGCAAATAAAACATATAAAGCTACATCTAAGAAATTTGCTAGCTATATGTTACATATGATTCGAGTAAGATTAATACTAGCAAACAAGTCAAACATCAATGCTCGTTTTTTCCTTGCGTTGAGTGCCTATGCATAATAATTCAAGCTTGCTTTCTTCTTTGCTTGGACTTGGATGATGCCTTCATTAAAGTCCTCATGGTTCACCTGCAATTGGACAAAAATCATAAAGATTTTTGACATAAGCAGACACATTCATATTACAAATTCTAACATGGTCCAAAGCTTCGGCATTGAATTGCACCAGAAAATTACAAAAGCTATTTACAACATTTTTGGAATAAAAGCAAGTATGTTAACATAAAACAGAAAGAAAGATCCAAACAGGAATGACAATCCAGTAATTTCAAGCTAGTTCATGATTTTTTTAATTATTTAGTTATTGCATATATTGAAGAAAGCATATTAACATGTAGCTATATAGGAATGGATCGAGCTAATTCTTCAAAGTTGACATAGGGATGAACATTCATTTTCTGAGAATGGATCTATAATATTAACATGAAAAGCATAAGTAAAAGTTCTGTCAGAAAAAATGTCAGCAAATAAAATTTGAAGATACCAAACCTGTAGAATTCGAGCTCTTGCTTCTTCAGTTGGGTGTGAGAACTCAATTTTTCGATCCAATTGACCAGAACGCATAAGGGCAGGATCAAGAATGTCAGCACGGTTTGTTGCTGCAATCACCTGTAATTTACAAGTGAAAATGGCATTTCAATCAGCTAAATACTAACTGAATAAAAATCTGATAGATTTTTTGTGTCAACATCATGTGTATTTGTTTTGAGCAATAACTGCGGAGGAAATCTGTGCTCAACAAAAGAAAAATTTTCACTATGAAGAGAATTGCCTCAGGATGACAATTGTTCTAATTGCAGTGGCAGAACTTTAACACAAACAAACTGTTCTAAGCTATAAATCTAATTATGTAAATAACCACTATTTGAGTTGTTATACATCAACTTACAAATAAGTTAAGAAACTAACCCCAAGGATGGGTTTCAAGAAGACAAATTCTAATATGCATAACCCCCAAAGACAGTAAACATCTTTTTAAGCCTACTGTTTATCACATCAATCAGAAAAAAAGAGACACATATAAGAATAGAAGACAAACAAACCTTAATATGATCATCACTACTAAAATCATCAAGCTAATTGAGCAATTCTAACATTGTTCGCTGTACCTCCCTGTCTCCACTTACTTCACTACAACCAGCAACTCAATAACATCACAAGGTTGCAAAACTGCTATTATTGAAACAAGAACCAGCCCTTTCCCAATACAAAAAGAAAAGAAGAGATAATGAATATGTAGATCTAAATTCCTGTTTGCTCATACCTATCGAAACGCTTTGTTCCAATTGCATCAATTTCATCCATAAATATAATGCATGGAGACTTCTCTTTTGCCAGCTGAAAGGCATCGCGGACAAGTTTTGCTCCATCTCCTATAAACATCTGTAAAATTTCAGGTTAGATCATTCGTCCATTCCAGACGCTGATGCAGCACATAGACATGTATACAAACATCTAAAGCAAGCAGAACAATAGTACAAATGTGATATAGTAAAAAACTGTGACTAATTAGATGGGTTGAAGGGACAGGGAATCATCAGATGCTAGAACCAAAGCATATTTATATCCTTAATATGAATACATAATATAAGAATAACTAATCCCCATACAGTCAATGAGTTTCATCAACAAAAATCACGTGAAAATTATTAGCTGAAAAAGATTGACAAGTAAAGTATCTGCCCATTAAAAAACAGTAAATTAAAATTACCAACAATTCAAAATAAGATACAATGAATTCATTAGTCATAATAAGAGTAAAAATGGAAGAGTCATACCTGGACCAGCTGTGGACCTGCCAACTTCAGAAAAGTGGCAATTGTTTGTGCTGCACAAGCACGGGCAATTAGTGTTTTTCCAGTTCCTGGAGGTCCATATAAGAGCACTCCCTTTGGTGGACGAACTCCCAATTTCTGGAACGGCTCCTTGTGGGTCATTGGCAAAACACTAGCTTCAACTAATTCTTGGATCTGTTGGCAAAGACCAAGTTATTGATCACACCATCAGAGACCCTGTTACCTAATTGTAAATAAGAAGAAAAAAAGAAAGAAAGAGTGCATTGATAAATTGCCCGTAATTATAGAGCACCTGCTTCTCTAAACCACCAATGTCATTGTAGTCCTCCGTTGGCTTTTCATCAACCTACATGGCCTTAACTCGTGAATCATACTCAGAAGGCAAAGTATCCAAGATTAAGTAACTATCTTTGTTAACACCAACCAGATCACGAGGTTTTAACTTGTCAGGGTCAACAAGCCCAACAACAGGAAGAAATATTGTCTGCAGTCAAACGAAAGCAGAATTTACTATTGCAGTAAGTTATATTAAGGGCTTTTCTTTGCCTACTAACTCCAACAAATCTATTATGTTTTTCCAAGGATCCAAAAGAAATGCAAAGACACTATTAAAGATAAGAAACAATCATAATGAAACAGTAACACTGGAAATCGAAATAGGGAGACATGAAATTTCTGTACAAAAGATATGAAATGTCACCTGTCAAGTGGATGTGTTTAGCACAACACATTTTCCTTTCCTTAGAGTCAAGATCAATGTTGGCCCCATCTTCTTCAGCTTCATCTTGTGGATTCATATCCAATATCTGAAAACAAAAATATCATGTCAGAATTTGGAATATTAGGGAATGAAAAAACGACTTTGGAACAGAGAAAGGGCGGCAGAAGAAATAGTAAATAACCTCAACAATGTTAGCAACGAGGTAGGGCAACTGCTTATTAAGTTTAACCTTCTCCTCATTATCTTTTATGTTCTCCTTGTATGATTTCCATTCCCGATTCGATCTCTGCACCTCTTCCTTCAAACACAAAAACAACTCAACGTTGCAAAACCATGTATACACTCATCAAGAGCTATACGAATGCTGAATGAAATTGAAGAAGATAGAAGAGACCTTGAGAATGCGAATGTCGTTTTCGAGCATACGAGAGGCTCTGATGACTTCGTCGGTGGTCATAGACGCCAACTGATCATCTTCGAAGCTCGTAGACGCATCCTCTAACATGGCGCTCGCCATCACTTCAATTGCCAATGGAAAATGGGATTCAACTTTTCATGCACGCACAAACACAAACTTGTCGGAGAGGTAATCTCACAACCTTTTTTTTTCTCCTAATATTCCGAAACAGAGCTTGTGGGCCGGTTAAAGGCCCAATAAAAAAATGGGCTAATACATATTTTCTACTCTATTTTCGGCTTTTTGCTAACTTAAAAAAGAATAAAGAAGTGTACATGAAAATTATTGAATTAACTATTAATATTTTAATGATTTATTATGCATGTATACATAATATTGACTGATAATGAGTAGAAAAATAAGTTCTTCAGTGTTCACTGAAGAGATAATTATTAGAAAAATTTAGAGGATGGTCACGCTGCATTACTGTGTGAGGGGTTAAGGACTAATGAAATGACCATTAGAAAATTTTAGTTTTTTATTTTAGTGATTCATGTAATGAAAATTATATCAAAAGATCTTGAGGAACTGCACTTAACCTTTGTCATGATAGTATATGTCTTTATCATTTTTTAGTGGAATGATACTCATAATAACAACAAACTATTTTGCTAAGCGAAATGGCTATTCAGTCATTCACCAAATTGAATATAGAGCAACAGCACGGATACTACAGTAAAAAATAATACAAATAGTTTTTTAAAAAAATTCAAAGCTTCCAATATATGCCCAATCGGTGCAAAATGCCTGCAACGACGGCCCAGAATAGGATCTCCGCAAAGATCACATATAGCAGGATGCCTACTCTCGTTGAATGCCAAACCTTAATGAAGACATGTTTTTGGATCCAATAGATCTGTTCACGAAAACAAATTGAACACCGTTAAGTATGTAATCAGTTACATGTTCATTAAATTCAAACATATAACAAAGAAAAGGACAAAAGAAAAAAAAAATCAAAATAATTGGGAGTATACGGTTAGTAGTACATCTTGTCGTTGATCAAGGAGTTGAAAAGAATATACAAAAAAAATTATGTACTTAAAAAGACTTCATCCAATTACGTGGAATAATACAAGATATAGAGCTCAAATTATAAGATACATATTATGGCGCTCAATCTTAAGGATATTAAACCAAAGTTCTGGGACCAAAGTGTACTGAAAATTAGATGAGATGGATGTACCAGCGTGTTATGAGGGTCACCATAATACCAGCCATTAATGAATCCTGCGAAGATTCCCTCAGCTGCCATGACATAAACAAGCATCGCATTCATGCCAATCCATTTCAAAGGCAAGAACAAGAATGTCAAACCCCAAATATCAACCTATGTGGCAATTCTAAATCATACCATAATATAGAAGGTGAACATTAACCGCAGGGGTAAACCTGAGCTGGAAAAGCATTCCAGAAGACCATGATAGAAAGAAAGGTACAATATCTAGTATTTTCCAAAAACATACCATAATATAGAAGGCTGAAAATAGTAATGCTGCTACTCCAGATGTTACACAAACATAGCTCAGCGTGTACAATTGTTTCAAAGGAATGGCTGCAGTGAACGGAAGGGGAGGGGGCATCATCAAAATAAACAAGAATAGATGAATGATTACATGGTAAGTTTCAGCCAACCGTGAGTTTAGAGTTGACACCATGAGTGAAGTGAAGAATAAGTCCTGAAGTAAGGAGAGATAAGCCTAGGAGAAGCCAGTGCTTCAACCTGGAAGGATGATCCTAATGTCACAAAAGTCAAGAAGTAAGCATAGGTTAAAGGGTTGTCGTTTGTCAACCACTGATTGCTTTTGAGTAAGGCTTCACCTGTAAGTGTATCAGTACATGTCCAAAATGCAATCCAATGATTGTGGAGAGGATAGCAGATATTGAACTGCAGTTGCACATGACATTGCTATTAGGAACAGAGGAACAAGTTATACATCTGCTGTGCCCAATAAAGGGGTGTATTCATAATCATAGCAAAAGTCCTCAAAAGGGTCTGAGCATTTCAAAATTGAGGAAAAATGTGGTGTGCTCTAACCAAGCTGTGGAACAAAAGAAGAATGAATATGGGAGTCCTCAACTCTTTTCCTTAGTAACAATATGAGTGAACTTCAAAATTACTTAATCACATATAATGATAGCATCTACTTCAAATCAAACAAAGCTAATTTAGTTAAGTACTGATTGAAATCTGATAGTAGCATGTTTGGGATCTCAGCTAAACCAAACACACACTAAGAGGATTTAGAGACCATATACAGACCTTAAAATGCCTTCTGGCTCAAAAGGAGCGTAACACCATGAAGGAGCATTTTTTTTAAAAGGACCTTCATATGGGGAATTCTCGGTGCAAGCCTGCAGCACTAAAAGGAAATTAGTGTTTCAAATTTTCTATAGCCATAGAGTAAGTGTTTCTTTTAGTAGGAAATAATGTTCGGGAGAAAATAGCGACACACTTCAGATCTTCTCCATGCTGGACGATTATACATGTGATTAATTCCAAGCACCTCTCGGTCCATATATCCCACAGCATTACAAGGGGGATCCAGTTTCCCTCTGACACCACAGGTCAACTAAAATTGACAAAAAACATACAAGAGTAGAAAAAAAGAGAAAAAATGAGAAATGTGTACACAAGTTGATTTCTTGATAATATCTAGCATAGAATTTGCTAAAGCTTAACAGGAAGAAAATTTTAAGTGTTGAAAACTAGCACTGATGAAAAAGAAGAAAATTCATATAAAGCAAAAACCACAATACATTCAACAAAGATATTGAAAATATGCAGTCAAGTGTTATCAGCAGGATTGAAAACCAAAGACTACTTTATGCAAGTGGAGAAAAAAGTGTTAGGTGACACTCTCCCCTTCAAATCAAACACTATGGATATTCCCACTTAATGTGTTTGTGTGTAGAGATTTATTCCCACTTCATGTGTTTGTGTGTAGAGTGAGAGTATCACAGGCAGGCAACGGGAAGCTTACAGTTAAAGTTGTGCCATTATATATGCTGTCTGGGTTATGGACAGTGAATTGCCAGTCAGGAACATGAATTCCATAAAGTAAAGCTAAGTAAACAGCAAGTATACATGCCCCAACTAGCCTGAAATTTTAATAAATAAAATGTTTAAAAGCATATCGTAAAGGCAATAAACCAGAAGCATATTTTCATAGACTAACCAATGCCAATAGTACAACTTGAATATTGAGAGGTAGGTGGGTTCTGGATCTCTAGCCTGTGCACTTCTTGAAAATATCTCCACAAGTGCTACAACCAAATATGCTAGAGCAATTCTCTAGAAAGGGTACAAACACAAGTATTATTCTTTTTTAGATAAAATCTGCTGTATCAAAATGAGCAGGAAGAAATGATCAAAATCACCTGAAGAATGCCACACCACCTTATATGTTTCATGTCAACTCCATATGTTAGATTGTCCGGAGCATGAGAGAAACCACCTTCATTATTGAGGTCATCCATTATAAATATGTCTTAGAATCTCAGCAGGAAAGATTTGCTAACGTGAAATTTAGATTCAACTATTATAGTACATTTCATCAGAATAACATTCTAAAGATCCAATATTCATGATCAGCAGGGAGTAAAGCTTAGCAAAATTTATGTAACATTGATAGTTCGTGTTTCCTCAGCCACTCTTAAATAGGGAACTCTTGGGAACTGTGATGTCAAGTTCTCTTTTAAGGATAACAGAAAATGTTCGTGCATTACATTTTTTAAAAAAGGAGGGTAAGATGAAATGCATGAGAAAAGAGTACTGTTTATTACATCTCTTCACAGGAGAAAAACTAACCTTGCAATAGCAAACCCCAGAAGAGGAGTTTGAGTGTTCTAACTATCACCTTTTTTACAGCTAGAAGTCTATTTGGTGTTCTCTGGACAGCAAGTAGAAGCATCAAGAATAAATGACTGGTTTGAACCAAAAAAGAAGAAGAAGAAATAAAGGAACAGAGAAACTAATACTTGAAGCATTCTTAGCCATCCTATTTTCTCTTTCACAGCTAACCTTGAGAGCAAGTGGAATGGCCATCCCCACAATGAACAGAAAAAAAAGGCATGACAAAATCAGCAAGGTTGCAGCCATTCCATGGCGCATGACCAATCATTGGCCATTGCCCTCCAGCATCATCAACCAAGATCATTAACTACATCACATAACACCAAAACATGTCAAAGCCTAAGTCTAAATTGATGTTTACTGTTTACAAGTCTAAAAGAATCAAAATTGATGTTTTCTTCATTGGTGGTTTTAAAATGAAATTTTTATAACAGCAAACTACGGGGAAACAGCAGTATACATACCTAATCAGATATAGTGACATGCTGATATTAACGAAATCAGACACGTAAATTCAGGCCAATAGCAGTTTTTCCATCAGTTATAACTCTTTGGCTGAGTACTTTACAATCATAAACGCAATCAAATTGCAATCCATAGTCCATAGATTCCTATTTGTTGTCCAAGGGTGAAAATTATGAAACTTCTCTAAGTTTTCTTCTTCTTGATAAACTGTTATTATGTGAGGTGAAGATTTGGTTTGGTCTCAAGCTTTAAATTTCTTATGCTAACTTCCACTGATGCTTTATAGAACATATATTCTTTCTGAGGTTTGCTGGGAATTTTTTGAAACACAGAACATATAAAAAAAATAAAAAATGGTGTGCTTTAGTACTAGCTAGGAGAGAGTTGACCTCAGAATTTGAGATACATTTGCAGTTACACATATAGAGGATGAGGTTTTCTATTTATCTATTTTCCAAATAAAAGATAAGGGAACAAAGACATTATCATTTTGTTTATACTAAAGTTTTAGCCTGGTAATTTCTAGCCAAACTATATAATCTACCTTAACAACATGAAGGGAAAACACACAGAAACACACAATATAATAATATCCAAGTAAGAAATTGAATGGTTCAAATTAAACAGCCATATATAATCATGATCATACCACTACCATATCTCAGTTGGGATTCCATATACCACTGGCATATAATTGTCCCAGAAAAGTTAAAATGCAAAATACTCTTTAAAATCTATATTGTTATTATTAACAGAAAATCTTTAAATTTTGTATATAGTATCGTATGTTTTTTTAAAACTACATAAAAGTTAGTCCATAAATTCTATTCGCCATCAAAATATTTATTTTTTTCCATAAAGAATAAATCCTTGAGATTCTTTTACTGTCAACTTTTATAGCATTGTTCATATGTATCCAGGTTTTGAGCTCACTTATTTTAAGATCATAGTCTCCAACATCTATGCATGGTACGATAGTACTAAAAAACAACAACTGGACTCTGAAATTAAAGAAGGAGAGAGACAGGTACCGCAACAGTGAGACCGCGAAAGATGTCAAGGGATGCAACACGCTTTGTTTTGGGAAGGTTTTTGTCTGAAAGTGGAAGCTCTTCGGAAACATTGAGGCTGTGCTGCCCCTTGATTTCGGCCATACTATAACTATTTCTTTTGTTACTAAATGAGCTCCAACTGAACTGGATTACGATACTTTACTCTCAACTCGTGATTCCTTCCTCGGGCAGAATAATTACTATAATAATATTAATATGATATGATTGTTACAACCAAACCAAACCAAGCCAGTTTGACAGTTGTACTTTCTACATGTCATCCTGTTTTTCAAATTATTGTTATTACTTATGATATGACAATATCACGCAAATGATCATCTTATAGAATAGACAAATATATATTATTTGGATTTTGAATTATGGTCGTCTATGACTTGATGGCCATTCTTTAATTTTATTCGTTGTTTGTTGCTCTTGCACGGGACCCTCCCTGCGCTGGAGCTCATAATATGCCCAAATGTGTGAAATAAATGTGCCACGGGAATCTTATCCAAATGCTTACAAATAACAATAACGTAGAACTATTAAGTTGTACAAGTTTATAGATATTTATTTATTATAGGTGTGACAAATTTCGCTAAGTCAGACACATCAATGATTAGAACTTAGTATTTTGCTTCATTTTTTTTTATAAAAAAACTTAGTATTTCGTGCCAACTTATAAAAAAAATACTGTTTCCATTTCAAGATTATAATTTTTTTAAGATTTTTTTCATGCTTATTGTTTTTTGTTGGGACTTATTGTTATTTTAGAATTTTAAAACTTGGTGAAAATTAGATCCTCACTTAACTAATTAATAACATGTAACGTCCAAGTTAAAAAGTTTAGTTCTTTTCAAGAAAGAACCAGAATAAAATCTTGTTAAATAAAAGTGTTAAAAGAGTTTTCTCTTTTGGTGGATTTATCATTAATCAATTTGACTCAATTTTTTTAAGACTGAAAATAACATTCAGATATTATCTCAGACTTAAAAATAAATACTAACAACCTTAATTTTTCAATTTATTTTTTGTATTTACTTATATTTAAAAGTACATAAGTAATCTAAATATATTTGTTTTATAAAATAAAGTTATATATAGGCTGTTTGTGTGTTAAATTCCCTGGGCGCCTCCACTTTGCAGCTGAAAACTGTAGCTTCTATTAATTGTGCATCCAGAATTCTGGATACCAATTAATGAATTCTATCCCGATTACTGTTAATCTCCCTACAAAATCATTTTATTGTGATTAGTTTTTATGAAAATAGTCGATAAGTAAATTAAAAGGTAAAAAGTCATTGGATCCCCATTCTGTTTATTATTGCATGTTATCTGCACATGAGCAACACTATAAACGGAAGGAGTGTCCCAAACGACCCCATTTAACTTTCAGTTCATTGTTGTCTTGGAGCTTGGAAGGACATAAAAGATAACTGATGGCAAGTTTCTTAAGATAACAGTATAAATGAAAGCTATGACCATCATCACAAGCAAAATGTGAAGGAGACAACAAATCCTAAAGTTCTCAAGGATTTAGACACATCAAACATGATGGATGATAGAACATGAATTTAATCGTGTTTGGAAACTCATTGAAGATGAAAGAATCACATATGGAATGTAGAAGCTATTGGTTCCTGAAAATCACATCCGAAATGCAAAACCAAACATGCTATTAGAAAACTTGGAAAACTAGCAGCCACATAGTAGCTTCCAAAATTCTATTGACAAAGCCAACGTCATATGCAAGCATGCCTCACAGCATTTGAGACAAACAATTATACAATCAATTTATCTTCTTGGAGGTTAAAAAAATAACAATTAACAACTAACTAACATTTGTCTAAAAAAAATGTCTTCCTGCTGGCTTATCAAGAAGTTTTAGAAACATAATCATCTGTCCTCAAGACTTGGTTCTTTGGTAGCAAATACAATGGAAGAAAAGAAGGCACGATGAAAGCAATTCCTAGACAGAGTAAAGCCAGTGCCACTACCCACCAAGCTTTGTGGGGTATGCCTAATAATAGTTCATCACATACTGTCGTATCAACAGAAGAAGAGATATTAGCAAATAAAGGAAATTATTGCAATACTGGAGTTTGTTCCAAATCTAAAAAATATCTTATAAACTAAAAATGCATAGGACGTCACAATTAATAATGTCAAAATTATCAATATACTAGGCAAAAAACATTACCTATATTGAAGATAATAAATTGCCTCTCTGCTACATGCAGTTTTGCAGGAAACCCCTCTGGCTCCACAGTTACTAATACTAACAGGGATTCATCCTGAATTCAGTCAACAATGTAAGAACTAAGAACAAAACATAACAAGAGCACATATAAACTTTTCAGAAATTTTGAGTACAAGGCTTCATACTGATATTAGACCTGATTGCTATTGGTCTTAAAAATTAGCTTTTCAGTGTTGAGCAATCTCCTGTTATTGTTCAGCACCTCATCTGACTTGTTTTTCTTCAGTTGTATGGAAAAGCTAGCAGGTATCTGGTATTTTTTAGTTAGTGTATGTCAGTTTCCAGAGGAAAGATACCCAGCAAAGAACTGAAGGAAGACATAATTATACATACAGAAGCTGGATATGATATCTTCACTTCATACCACGTGTGGGGTTTTAGACCCTGTAATTGATAAAAGCAAGAGCCACCTCGTAATGGCAAAGTTTCTCTCCAAAGCTCTTCTCCAACTTTCAAAATTTTGTCCTCAACCCTACCACAGCAAGCAGGTGCAGGTGAGACCTATAACCAAGTTAGTAACAAGGAGACTTCTGATTTGGGGAGTCCAAAGAATTAAGATAAATGCATAATTGAGGATTTTTAAACACTCACTTATTCCCAAGGCAGAGAGTTGGGCCATTCAAGATGATGTGGAGAATGCAAAGCAGAATAAGCATATTGCACATGCAAATGTGATAGATTGATAATGAAGACAACAGCCAAATTTTCAAATCAAACCTGCACAAGGCTAGTATTTTAGTACACAATGAACAATTTCAAATTGGGTAGAATTTAATATTGCAACTGTATGAACTGCACCACCAGTCACCAGATAGAGGTGCAGAAATTGGATAGAACTGGACCAGAAATAGGATGAACAGAGATTTTATTGCAGAAACTTCCCTGATCAATATCAATGTGACACAGAACCAGAGGCCAAGAATGATACACAATGGAACTCTCCTTCTCACTCTAATTTCTAGCCATTTGAGAGATCCAATTCTCTCCCCAAATTCCTATTCCAAGTCTAAAACATCCCTTCAATTATTTTCCTCATTTTCTTTATATACTCTGTCCAATGTTCCAACTGCTGATGTAGTTGTTAACTCAATAGAATTTGCTTTAACTAAATGCTGACATTCGGACTAAGTATCTAACACAATTATAGATCAATAATAGCAAGATAGGTAATGTGAGAGACAACATAGGAATGTGTTGCAAGTTTTCCTTATTTATAGCTTGATTTGATTTGGTAATAAATCAGTTCAGAATCAGATTTGAATAAACTCTGAATTATAATCGGAAAAATCATGTTTGTCCCTGAATCTTACTTGATTTCAACGTGGGATAAAAAAACCGTGTTGGTCCTGAATCATACCGTTCAGATTTTATTTTTTGTAATGAGGGCGAGCCCTGGTACAGCAGTAAAGTTATGTCTTGGTGACTTGTTGGTTATGGACTTAAATATGGAAATAGTCTCTTTGCATATGCAAGGGTAAGGCAGCGTACAATATCCCTCCACCTTATCTGTGCATAGCATGGAGCCTCCGGATAATGGGGTATGTAGTTAGTTAGTTAGTTAGTTTTTATCTTTTGTAATCTTTTAAGCCTGTTCAAATAAATCCTCTATTAATTGTTGTTATGTTTTCCTATTGTATTAGTTTTTATCTTTTTTTATTCTCTGTTATCTTTTGTCATTTCGATTAAGCCCCCTATAAATTGATGTCGGTTACATTTTCTATTAGCAAGGGTTTTACAAAACTGCTCCTAATAATGTGTCTTTTTTCCACTTTTATACCCCACTTTTTAACAAGAACATAAAGGTTTTAACCCCCTATTAAGTCCCTCTTTTTTAGGATAAGTCAAGAACATTAAGACTTTGTGTTCCCCATTCTTCTTCATTTTTTCACTATTATTCTTATTTCTTAGTCTCTTCGACCTCTGCCTCTTATTTCTATTTTCTTTTCACCATGGCATCATCTCAGCCAAACACTACCAAAGAGCTAATTTGGGTACCTACGTGATACATGTCTAACAGGCACAACTCCAACTCCTTTTTCAAAAATGTCACATAAATGAGTTGCATATTCAAAATGTGAAAACAGGAAGCCGTTGCAAGAGGCAGTCCAATCCAATCTAATTAACAAACAGGATCAGAAATACTCTTCCAAAAATGAAGTGTCCTCTTCAAAACTCAAAGTGTTATCAAAGGAATCACAAGCATATAAACTTGGATTCCTTCTTTTCCATTTATTACATTTGCATGTGCAATACAGATGCTACCCAACAAAAGACTAAGAGAAACTTAGTATTCCAAATCAGCCACTACCTTTTCCTACTCTGGAGAAACAAAATTGTTGTGGTTCTGGTCAGGAAACAACCGATCTCCTTGTTTATCATCAGGGAAATGCGCTTCAACATGAGGGTCATCAACATCAATCAAAGCTTGCCCACATGCTTTAGTTTTACTATGAGAGCAAGCCTTAAAAATATGTTAGTTGCCACATGGAGCACATGAATATCCGATTTGGCTAAGTCACATCATTCCAGAACCAGAGAGGAAAGGAAGCCAATATATTTAATTACTAATTGGTTACAGATAGATAAAGATATGAAATACATCACCAATCACCATTCGTTTTTATTTTCAACCTTTGCAAAACCAACAATGCCTTTGCAGGCAAGTTGGATCAAAAGAAAAAGAGAAGAGAAATAAGAGGTGACTGCAGGACCACTATCATATCTTTGACAACAGGAAAGCTAAAGAACAAGTTTTGCTGATCAAAATTGGTGCCAAGAGAAGGACAAGACATAAGAGGTGACGGCAGGACCACTATATCCACTATCCTTCCACAAGTATAGTCTTTAACTGTCTACTCATTCCGATTGCAGACTCCTATTGTACATATTCATTCCAATCAATCCAAAGTTAATTGATCTGAAAAACTAATTCTTTAGCTTTGCTGTTCTCAAACAGTGAAGAAGTCAAGCATTCATATATGATAGTGCCAAACAAGTGTTGAGGAAAGCACATAGAAGAGAATAAAATGCTTGAAACACTATACAAGTCAAAATATACTTAGTCAGAGAAGCCTAGACTCTCACCATTGCATATCTATCTAATGAAATACAAAAGAGAGGGGTGGGGGAAGCTTCATGAAGAAACAAAGAAACAGGTTTCTCAGGTTTATATCATCCCGTATACAATATATGTATCAATTATTTATAACAAACTTGGGTCAAAAAAGAAAAAAATTTAACAGACTTGTAGAAAGCCATAATTTGATATCATAGTTGAGGTGGCTGTTGTCTGCCATCACCATCATGGAAGCTATGTCACTGATGCGGCTGGTCACAATCACCACCAGATGGTTGACCTGTAAGGCTTAGTTTTCATGAAGGTTTCAAAATGGCATGGCAAACTATAGAAGAACTAAAGTATAAGCATTGGGGTCCCCAGAGGATGACTCCAAGCCTTTAGTTCCAATCACATACCCATACTTGCCATTAGTTGCTGAAATTTGGCAATGGTACACAGTGCCAGAGCCATCCATTCTAAAGCTCTTGTTCATCTACCTCACACTGAACAAGGGATTCATTACTAATATATGGTAATAGGCTGAGTGGGATTGATTGGGGACTAAGGTGTGTGTACGGCTCAGGCTCAGGAAGTTCTAAGGTGTTCAGGAATAACAGCATTACTATGGACTTTATAATGGCTTCAAACCACGAAGCATCCTATTGTAGCACAAACTATGAAGGGAGGTATAACCTAAATCAACCATTGAAGGAAAAGAATCAAGGATAATTGTTGAAGTTATTCTTGTTGATATTACAACTCAATTATTTGGGAAAGGAAGTAATATTCTTGTCCCACACTTTTTTTCCTCAATTTAGAAGTAGAATCAAGCATGTTTTGTGAAAACGAGTCGCTACAAAAAATTTATACACTATAATGCCACCAAAGATGCACAAGTTTAAAGAATAAGAATGTTAGAGCTATCTGAGTTTAAGGATATAATAATAAAATGGTGCAATTATGAAAAGTAAAATTATAGGAGGGGATGATCTTGAAAAGAAGAATTGGAAGAGTAAGCAAGATGCGAAACAGAACAACAATGGAATGACAGACCTCAACCTCAACTTTGATGGAGAATTTCTCCAAAAGAGCAGCTCAGCAGCGTCCTATGTGCAAGCCGTAAGCCCTACTACCACTGCATCTAACCAAATTCACAATAAGGACCACAATGCAATTTCCTCTAACCTTAATTAAATACTACACTAACTTCTAAGTTTAAAATATAACCTAAATATGAACTGTTGGACACATCAAATAACATGCTGACACCTCATTAAATTTGAGTAAAAAACAAGCAGATGATAGTGTTCAGTTTGAAAGGGGATAAAAGTTTCTATTCAAGCTTAAATGGGTTTTTCTTTTACTGTTGCGATTCTTATGGGTTTCACCCAGATGTGAGTTTTGTTTGTTTCTGGTGTCTGTCTATTGAAATGGCAAAAGAGATGATAGACAATGGGTGTTGGATGTCGCAGTAACGGTGTTATGATGTTTGATGACCACCACGGTTTCAGCTACTAAAGTAGAGCTGTCAAAACAGGCTGGCTGGCTCGACCCACCCTATAAATGGGCCAACCCAACCCACTTACAGTTTAGTCTTGAAAAAAATTGGCCCAGCCTGGCCACAGGTTGTGGGTTAAGCAGGTTTGCCCACCAACCCACCTAAAATTTAAAACAAAAAATTATTTTTTTAGAAAAATAAATTAGAATGAATTAGAAAAATATTAGTTAAATTAAATCTTCCACTATCCACACATCACACCACAGTCACCAATGGACAATCAGATGCAATATTCTGATCATACATAAATTTAAAAATACACAATAGGACTCTTGTCTGTTACAGCAACAAAAATTATATACTAACGAAAAATTAAAACTAAAACCACAAAACAATACAAAGAAGAAAAAAAGTTAAAAAAATGTACTCGCTGAGCAGAAATTGAAAGGACCAATCTGTTATTGTGAATTCAAACATTAAAGCTGAACATTCCGGCAAATTCTTCCTGTTAGCATAATTGAAAACTTTCACTTGAACTTCATGCAATTGCTCTACCCTTGAAACCTAATTTCAGTCTTGCTTTCTCTTTTGAATATTGGTTTTTATGTGGTAAAAGAAACTCTTATATATGAAATGTTTTACTGAGGCATAAAGAAGGTAACATGACCAACAATCATATTTAGACCATACTATACAGACACTCAACTATGTTTACTCTTACTATATGCTGACATTGAAGCTGCATATAAATATGTTGAAGAGAACTACGATGCTAAGCAGGAAAACACCATCCTTTATGGTCAATTTTTTGGAAGTGATCTATTATGGATCTTCCTTCCCATTTACCACAACACGAGTAAGGACTATTCTTCTCCACAGTCCTATGCTACGTAGGTGGTATTGTCTTGAAATAAAAAGTAGGGAGACATGTAGTAAAATGATCCCAAACTTTGGATGTTGTCCTAGGCCTGTTACTTCCTCTATCATTATTCTCAGTCTCAATCTCTTCTGGAATAGGAGGCATGTGTTCATTTAATTCATCATCAATGCAATGTTCATTAACAGTTTCAGATTCCATTCTGTTATCATATAATTCAGAATCTATATTAGAATTCAACACCACAATTCAGGTTACATTACTTTTACACTTACGCAACAATTCAGGTTACATTACACTTAGAAAATCCAAAACTGGTTATATTACAATTATAATTTACACAACACAGTCAGAAAACCAGTCACAAGTCACAACACAGTCAGACAAACCAATCACTACACAAAAACTACAAATCTAAAATAATCAGTAAAAACAAAGTGATGATGAAGTTACCTGTTAAATGCTTACTTCTCAGCTATCAATTCTTTCAATGACAACACCAAAAGGTCCAAAAGAGAGCAGCAATCGTTCACTCTCAGTCACAACAACACCTAGGCAAAGAAAAATTCAATACAGAAACAGAGTTGGCTTCAAAACAGAAAACCAAAACATAATGTAATTGAGCTGAGCTGTAATTTAAAATGAAGAACATATGATACATTACAAGCAAGTTTAACAAATACTTCACAATATATCACTTTCAGTCTATTATAGGCATTTCAAAAGAAGAATTAGTGTCATTATAAGATAATTGTTTCATGTCTTTCTCTCAAACTCACAATTCAAAGGTATAAGAACAACCACCAGATACAAAAATCATAGGAATCAATAGTAGAACAGTACGAATACATATCTCACAATATTACAGAGAAAAAACACTAATTAAAAAGGAGTGAAAGGTTACTAATGAATTAACCAATTAGTTACAGTAGGATATTCAATGGACCCAAGTCCTAGCTAGAAGCTAGTATAGTCAGCCGATAAAAATTAAGGAGACAGCTAACTAATTAAAGATACAAAAACCATGTTCTTCACACTAGTTAAATTAAACACTAATACTGTAAAACACAAAAAACACTTGCATCACTGGGAGAGAGAGATGCTAAAAATTAAGGAAACAACTAACTAATTAAAGATACAAAAACCATGTTCTTTACACTGGTTAAATTAAACACTGATACTGTAATACACGAAAAAGCTTTCACCACTGGGAGATAGAGATGTTTACGGTGAGGAAAGATGGAGGGTGAGCGTTCGGGGCTGCGCAGGGTCGCGGCAAAGCAGTAGCACGGGGTTGCGGCGGCGAGCTGTGTTTGTGAGTGGGTCGCGGGCTCGCGGCGGAGAGTGGATCTCTGTGCGGCTGTGCCTGAGTGACTGACTGAGTGGGTCGTGGCGTCGAGCTCGAGAGAGAGCGTCGCTGACGCCGTGACGGAGAGGGAGAGATGAGAGTGCAGAGTGGGTGTGACGGAGAGGGAGACACGAGAGAGCCACTCTTACTAAATTAAAATTAGGTTAATGCTTTGTTGTGTAACTGTTTAGTTGGGTTGGTAGGTCAATTCGGATCACCGTGGGTTTAGTCTGGGATGGGTCGGGTTTATTTGTTGATCTAACTGTAAATGTGTTTTTTTTTTATCAGATGGGATCTGTTGTGATTTAGATTGGCAAATGGGTTTAGATCCATTTTGACATTTCTATACTAAAGCAAGCAAGGTGGTCGTTGTGATCATGGCTAAGGAAAACCATGGAGTGTGGGTTCAGATGGAGAGGATTTTGATTAAACCCTACACTTCAAATTAATCAGTAGAGGGGACGACTTTCCCTCCCCAATCTAACAGTCATTATTTTTTGGTACACAATAGACCACTTATAAAAGTGGTCCACTTTATCAATGACCTAGAAGTATATAATATGTACTGATTGTACTCTCCAATCTTAAATATAAGAAGAAGCAAAAATTATTTCATACTAACATACTACATACTTCTATAATTGGGTTTGATACTTAGTCTGAACATTGGACAAAGTATATATGGAATATGAGTATTTACAATCTAATCGAATAATACATGGTTGTATAAGTTACCGACAAAATCAAAGTAAGGAAACTTGTCACGTGTCACAAAGCTAGGTGAACGAAGGAAAGGATCTAGCTCAAAGGCATTTGGAACCATTATACCAACATATGGCTCTTCCCTGATGATTTTGGTGATTTCTCTCCAAGAAACTTCAAAAGTTGCACCATTGGCACTTATGGTACTGCCCAATACCAACACAAGTAAACTTAATAACTTCATCTTCTTTCAATGCTTATGTCTTTCAAGTTATCAAAAGTGAGATGGGTTAAGGCTCTTTGATATAGGGCATGGAAGTAGTAATCAACTAGCTAGTAAAAAATATATGATACTAACATATAGAAGAAACATACAAAATGAAGAAAGTATAGTGTGTCATACAAATTTATTAGATAGTTTTAGAAGAAAATATAGGTTCTTTATATGTATGATTTGGGAGTTATAGAGGCCTTAGGATGTAACAGAAAAACATGGATTTAAACATCACAAATAATTATATGTACATTTTACTGATCAAAGTCAATCTGATGGATAACATTCATCTTATTCTCTATCCACCAATTTGTCTCCATTTCCTTTTTTGTCCACACACAAGGTATCATCTTTTAACTTGTTCCAACATTGCTTCGTGAATTTTAATGATTAATGATTACCGTGTTTTGGTGGTTTAACATCGGTATCCAACAGGGAAGGCCAAAGATTGGAGGCAATATATTGAAATTTAACAAAGGACCCAACTCCTTTTCTAGTTCAAGGGTATCTACTTTATATTAATAACTAAAACTTATAGTGATCGAAGCCACGTCAAAACCAAACTTCAACAAAATGAAGAGGTAAATAGGGAGAAAAAGCAACAAGTGGCACAATAAAGGGAGAATCGCAACGTAGTGGAGTAAGGGTAGATCGACACACTAGATGGAGAGGAAGAGCGAGAGTGCAATGGCATGACAGAGGAAGAGGGCAAATCGAGATCATGAAAGAACGGAATTGTTAGGAGAGCATCGCAATGGAAGATTTGGTCATGAAATAGAGGATTTGTAGAGTAAAACATAAACCATAAATTATAAAACATTTTTCATTGTTTCTCAAAAGGAGTCAAAACTGTTTCAAAATGGTGTAAAAAAATAATTCAAACTACTTTTTTTGTCGAATGCGTTTTCGTTTCAAAAATGTATTTTAAAACGAAAAACTGACAACCACCCCAATGGAAAGCTAAGAAAGTTAGTCTTTCAACCTATCTTTCAAAACTTATTATAAAGAATAAAACATAGTCACCCGAATTAAAACTTCAATTAAATGAAATTTAATATCACTTTTGAACAATTATATTTTTTTAGTTGTTTCATGTTAATAGTTAAATTTTAAAAAAATTATTATGATATTTTAAATTTGTAAAGTGTCTCATTTTGATTTTTTTTCCCAATTATCGCTAACAAATATTAGTATCCTCTTAACACTTGAATTTTAAAATAATTAATTAACATAGTAACTTATTTTAGTCCTGATCCTTTGATGTCTTCATCTTCTTCGATCTTCCACCATCTCCACCACACCACGAAGTCACTAACTTCCCTCATTTCCCCAAATCACAAATGAAATACCTATTCATTAGCAAGATATGTACTTGTAATAGTAACTTTTTCTCCGATGCACAAACAAAAATTGCTTATCTTTTTCCTAGATCCGTTCTTGAACATCGATGCCCTCGTCACTGTCAAGCTCAACGGCGGTGGCAAGTTCTGGATCTGGTATGCAAGTTCCAGATCTAGTCTTGACGCCCTCGTAATCGCCAAGCTCAACGGCAGCGACAAGTTCCAGATCTAGACTCCAACGACAATGACGAGTTCCAAATTAAGACATCAGTGGGGACTAGAGCCTTCCCATGCACTGGCACGGTGGTCATGGCAGCGCTGGATAGGTTGTACCGAACAGAGACATACTTCCAAGCCACATGTTGATGGATCCTGTTATGGATAGGCCCAATTAGGAAAAAGGCCCACTAAGGCCAAGTAAGCTATTCCCAACAGAACAATATCTTAACCGTTAAGGATACAACAAATATCACAACAGAAAGATATAACAACCGCTGCTACTTAGTTATTCAAATAACCGAAGATCCCGACCAAAGATCATGGGCCTTAACCACCACTCCATCAGGATTTAGGTCAGTATCCTATAAATAGAGTATCCTCCATGAAGAAAAGGACACACATTCTGACTCTCTCTATTCTATTCACACAGAGCACACACTACACCCCAATTGTGTTGTGTCCCCAAGCTGTTGTGATCTTCTTCCCTGAGGTGTTTTCATCACCCTAGACATCCTCAGAGAGAGAGAGAGAGCTTGATCCCATATTAATTACCCGACAACTCTTGTTGGACATGTCATGTTCATCTTGAGCAGAATAGATCCGTAATGTCTTGAGACTTTGCAAACAGTCATGATCTTTGTCGCGTGCTATGGTCTTTGCAGCACGTTATGTTCTTCATGCATTTGGGGTCACTTGTGGTGATCGCATGTTCCTATATCCACGGATTGTTGCACCGGAGAAGTGGAACGGGAACCAGGATAACACCAGACTCCGTTGGAACGTGGTTGTTGGCACAATTTTTGGCGAGCAATCTGACTTTAGCCACGGCGAAGCACTTCACTGCCATCGATACAAATCTTCACACAGTTATCTTTGGTGTTCATAGAACGGAGTTTGGTTTTATAGGAACCCTCCCTTTCATCCATTATCGATCCACGTTAATCCCCATTTTTTCTTATCCTATTCCCTTTTTCTTTTCTTTTTATATTTTTTTTTTTCAAAAGCGAGAGAAGAACAAAGAGAAATGAAGGAAGAAGATTGAGAAAGGGGAATACCCAAATAATTTAAAAATTATATTTGATATAAAGAAGAAGAAAAATGAGTAAATTATACTCGCACCCTTTGTGTTTTGCTCAAATTTCACTTGATACCCTTCCATTTTTTCACATTACTTTTACTCCCTTCTATTAACACCGTTAACCAACGTCAATTGAAATATGTGAACAGACAAAATTCTCCTTACATTTTAATTGTAAAACCCAAAATTATTCATTCCCAATTAGTTTCAGAATTTAGGATTCACATTCCATTTCTCCTCACCATTCGTGAGTACTGTTCATGTTCCTCTTGTTGGCGAGTTATTTTTCAACGTCCAGGAGGTGCGAGTTCATCTTTCTCTCACGACGCTCATGTTCCATTCCTCTTCACCGTTCGCGAGTTCTTCATCGTTTTTGTTCCAATTCGCGAATTCTCCATTGTTCCTCTTCTAGTTCGCGACGTTCATGAGCACCTTCGTTTGTCTTCCCCTTCGACGTTCACGAGCTCTCTGTTTCTCTTTCTGTTCCACGATTTCTGTTCACACTGAGTTATGCTTGTAAGTGACCACTAGACCTTGTATATAAGTTACTTTTTAAGATTATTTATTTAATTTTGATTGTTTATTGTTACTTATTTCTGAATGGGGTTTCAATGGAGGACGAGTTTGGGACCACGTATGATTTTTAAAATCATTTGTTTATTATTGTTGATTAAAATAATGTTGATGTTTGGGACAACAAGAAACACAATAGATGAACTGAAAATCATTTTTTTATTATTGTTGATTAAAATAGTATTGATGTTTGGGACCACATGAAACACAATGAATGAACTGGAATACATAGAATACATGACTGTGTGAAAACATTGCTAATGATTTAGACTTGTTACCATGTCACCCTTTTATTTTATGATTTTGTTCTACTGCTGATGGTAAAATTCTCCCATTTAAGACTGATCATGATGTGCTGAAAATATTTGTTGAGAATCAAAAGGCAGTTCATATGCATGTTAGTAGAACAAAAGACGAGAAAAAAAGTTAATAATACTGCGTACTAACAAAGTGTATTCATGTTCAACAAAAAGTTGAGTTTACGTCAAACTACACAAAAAACAAAAATGAAGCAAGAGTATTAAAATATTTTCAGGTTAAGAGGAAAAAGATGAAGGTATTTTAGACATAAATTTTCTTTAAAAATCATGTGACCAACATGTGCCTAATTTCTGTTAAATTATTAAACGGTATTTAAGAATGATGGGGTCTAGGTGTAATGTGAATTAAGCAATTAAGTAATTTTTTGTAAGATGAAAAAAAAGAAGTATCAGATAAAAATTTAAGTAAACACAGGATATCCGAGTATAATTTACTCAAATTTTTTTTTATCAACCAGGAAGGAGGAGGAAGTGCGCAATAGGAAAAACGCAAATGAAGCCTGATCGGCTGATCCCCAATCAAAAGCGATTGTTTTACACTACCATTTGTGTTTTTTTGTTTTTTGACCATAACACTTTGTTTTTAGTCTTTTCTTTTTCTGAATGGACTTGGTGTTTAGTCTAATACTAGTTTCGATGATGCTTTTATTAAAAAAGTAATATAAAATTGTCAAAATAATAAATAAAAGTAGTAAAAATATAATAAAGTTATAAATAATTTGAATATAATTTTCTTCTATTTATGTTATATAACATTAAGGGATTGATAAAAGAAAATACCATAGGTATTTTTTAATTGTCAAAAGATACTAAAGGAATTTAATTCAGATAATTGACTAATGTGCATAAATTATTGCAAATTTATTAATACTTTGAGTTCGATTATTTTGAATAAAAAATTGTCAAACATATAGTAAGTTATGCCATTTACCATAGAAACCTTTATTTGAAAAATTATTAATGGGTGAAAATTATATAATATATTGTACCATGATTTTTGTTATATTCTTAAGGTTCCCTTTTAAAATGTAATATTTAACTAATGACATCAAAATACTTGTTCGTAAGAATTTCGCATAAAAAAAATTTATATTATTAAGCAATTTTTTTCCACTCGCATGCCATATTCACTCGTTTACCTAAATGATCTTTTACCATACGTTTTCATAAAAAAATTTGATGTAAATATATATTTAATTTCTCAAATTAGGTCACTTTTGTTTTTGTCTCCCAAATTTAAATTTGCATTTTTTTGCCCTTATCTCAAAAAATGTTATTTTTAATCCTCACATGGTAAAAAAATCGCTGCAAATTATACGTCCATTCCACAAAAATCAATCAACAATAACTAAACATTTTTCGAAGTTATGATGATATGGCTATTGGCTAGAAACAACAGGAACTCTTCTGCTATACAAATAATGTAAAAAAGAAAAAAAGAATTACAGTACACTGCAGTACATCAGTGGAAGATACTCACTTACTCAGACAAAGGAGGGTACTTGCAAATGAGTGAATATAACGAAAGTCAACCCAAAGAATGATTGACTTGATCAAATGACATGTAGTGAATATATGAGGAACTTGTCGCCATCGAGTAAACACAAATTTTTATTTGTTCTGTGTGATTGTGTATTTACTTTCCAATGCCAAGTTCTTTTGAGATGTCTCTTGTCAAGCTGAATTGCAAAGTATTATGCCATGGAAATAAGGTGCGGGTGACAGGAAGCTTTCTCCGAAGATCCTGCAGACAATTGCAATTAAAAAGGCTTCAAATTCAACAGATAATGCTATAGATTTAAACTACAAAGCATGAGATACAGCCAGGGCCCTTTTTATCACCGCTTTTACTCGTACACCCAGGCATGATTCAGATTAATCTTATAGACTATACAAATTAGACATAACTTCAATTATATAAATTACACAAAACAGACATAACTTCAATAATCACAGTCATCAATTTCACGCAACCATTGATGTCACTTAACATGATGGAACAATAAAATGAATTAATCAAGTCAGTAGAAGGATAAAAGAAAAACATCTAGATGAGTTTGGTCTCATCTGAATCATGACATGAAGCTTAATGAGAAAGGGTTAGGTACATTGCTTTAATGGGAACCAAGAAAAGCAGTGGATTTCGCAGAAAAGCCACATTTGAAGCATAGACAAAAAAATGCAGGAAGATAAATAACAATGGTTACCTTGAATGTAGAATCAGGAAGGTTTAGATATGATGCCTGTCAAGTTATGATCATTAGTAAATCATGTGCACATCATTACAATAGAAAGAATAAAAGACCCTAGCTACAGGAAGACAAATTCAGAACCTCAAGAGAAGCAAGGTATTCTGTTTCATGGTGACGAATAATGCTTGTTATGGCAAGTGCACAATCTTCAGGGGCCTGAAATAAAATCGAATGATAAAATGTTAATAGATAAGCTTTGACAGAAACATAAATAGATAAATATTGTCTTTCAATAAATGTTCCATTTATATCTCAACCTTATCATTTTTATTTAAGACATTTACTGAAATATTCTCAGGCTGCAGGATACAAGTACATTGAATTGCAAAAAAATATATGGAAGGACATGCACATATAACTTAACCATTACATTCAGACCTAATAAAAATAATGTCCAAGTAGTGCTGATGTATGGTAACCTGAAAAAGAGTTGCATCTTTGCATTCATGTTTTGCATCTAACTGCACATTTCCTTCCTCAAAATAATGGGCACCAACCTGAAAATGGGTTAAGAATAATAATGTTTAAGAGTCTTGCATTCGTATCATTCACATCAATGCATAAAAAATCTAGGCAACATTACCTGCATTTTACCCTTTACTTCCACTGTTTGTTTTTCATCTTTGAACTCAATATTCCATATTGACCACCAACTTCCGTTGCTATAAAACAAAAGGCAAAGAAAAATTAAAATATATTGACATCATTAATGCATCAATGTTCTTATTCTAGTAAAGTAGAAAGTAGCCATAAAAAATAGTAGTTGGAATTTCAGTCAACTAATTTTACACACCAGAAATTCTGTGGGCTATGCCTAGCAGCAGAAATCACCACAGCAAGCTCAAAATCAGCACCCGCGCCCTCTACATCCTTCCCACTTACACAGTAGACAGAGCAGAAACCTTTTGGATAAGTTTCTTCAACATATTTAAGTATTTCAGCATCCAGATTGCATCTGCAGGAAAACAAATCATGGTTTATGCAAACTATATATTACAAGAAAGATTTAGGGGTGGGGTATTCAAGTTACTTTAGTTAAAGGGTGAATCTATACTTCATGTCCTCAACTCAAATGTTGACCAATATAGATTTTATTAAAAGAGTAAATAGCCAGATATTAAGTAACAACAGTATAAGTCTGCTTCCTAACAAAAATACAGTATGTATTCTTAATTAAACAGCTCATCGAAACCACAAATCTAGTACAGAACAACAATTAAAAGGATTTGAATTAACATTGAAGAAGAAATTTCCGCATTCAATCTAATGTAAACGACTTCAGACAGTTAAAAGTTGAGGAATAATAAATTACTTAAGCAAACTGAGATAAATTTATTTGAAAAGAGAAATAAATTCATTGAAAGTTAACATGAAGCAGTTTGTTCTGCCCCTGAATAGATTGTGAAGCTCACTTTGGTAAAAGAACATCAGATTATCAGACATAAAATATTTCAATCACAAAACATTCAGAAAATTACCGAAATTCTTCGATATATGGAGATGGAAGTTCTTCATCTGTGGCAGGTCTCACTTCTGTACAAACCTGAGACATTGAACACACTATCATAAGACAATAAGCAATACAACTTGAAGTACTGCAGTATTGCACTTACACCTATTCATCACAAAAGTCATAATTGGTTACAATAGCAAATTTTCAATGATTTGCTTAATTCCCTGATTTCCAATGAAGTTTTCTTGTGATTTTCATGTATTAACTGAAAACCCATGCTACCGCAGGCAAGTTTAATAAGCAGAGTTGAACCTTATAATGCTCCATAGTTCACATCAATACTAATGTTGAGATCAATGCATGATGATCCAGATTACAATCTGTTGAAGATATAATTTAAATATTTGAATTATTGTTTCTCTTAGATAGGAACAGGTTGTTAAAATAGTTTAGATAAGAAGAAATTTGAATTATTGTTTCCTAATATTGTGCTCAGATTATTAACATTACTTGTATAAATATACCTCATTTAAGAGATGAAAAATGAAATGAATGAATGAGTGAATGAATGGATGAATGAAGGAATGAATGAGGAATTATTATTCCAATTTATTTGTATCTGATTTTTAACATGGTATCAGAGCCATGACACCCTCCATGAACAAAACTATCTTTTGCTGCCATGAGAGACTTTTTCTTCGATCTCTATCAGTTTTTCTTACTGTTATTCATTTCAGTTTCTTCCGCTGCCACAAGAGTTTTTTTCTTTCCGTATCAGTATTCCACTTTTATTTCTCTCAAATCCTTAACTCCCTTCTTTGATGGCTGATTCTAATTCTGAAATACCCAACCATCCACCTCTGTCGCAATGAAACCGGGCTTCATCTGATTCCGATTCCCCTTCGCTCCTTCTCCTCCTTAACCTTCACCTTCTTCGATTCCTCTACAAATTATGATTATTATTATTATCATGAACTCCATCTTTGCCTCGCATAACCTTCGCATCTTCGGTCCCGGCTTGAATCCCTTTGCACCTTATTGCATCGCCAATCACTCATTTTTCCTTTCCCTTTCCTCTTGCTAAATTACAACCTTCCTTCCCTCGACGTAGCCTTCCTACGTGAATTGACGCACCATTGTGATGTCTCAATGCACTCATTCTAAAGTCTCCACAAACCCGTTTTGAATCCTTCTCGTACCTCAATTTTGAAGTCTCCATGCATGTATTTTCCATTTGAAGGTCATTGATGTGAAACTCGTTGCACTGTTCTGAATCCTTCACAGACCAGCCCTAAAGCCTATTGACCTGAACATCTGATTGTTCTAAATCCCTCTCCGCATCTCAATTCTCTTTCTACTTCACATAACCGAAGCACCTCCTGAACCTATTGTTGACCAAAGTCGTTTCTAGAAGAGTGTTTGACGAAGCAATTGGCAAGTTGGACATGATCGATATTCATACACCAACTTGAGGGGAAGTATTGAAGATATAATTTGAATTTGAATTATTGTTTCTCTTAGATAGGAACAGGTTGTTAAAATAGTCTAGATAAGAAGAAGTTTGAATTATTATTTCCTAATATTGTACTTAGGTTATTAACATTACTTGTATAAATATACCTCGAAGTGAAAAATGAAAGAATAAATGAGTGAATGAATGGATGAACGAAGGAATGAATGGGGGATTATTATTCCAATTTATGCGTATCAGCTTTTTAACACAATCATTACAACCTTTAATGTTTTCCACCTTCATTACAATTAAATGAATCGAAGAAATTAAAATTAGTAAGTACAATAAACGTCTAGTTTGCTTATTCCATTAAAGTTAAGCAGAAGCATGTATATTCAAAATCAAAAGCTAGCTTCTGAAACAGTGTTTAAGAAATTGAGTTGGCATGCATATTCAAAACCAAGAACTAGCTTCTGAAACACTGTTTAAGTAATTGAGTTGGTATTTGGCTGATCCCGCAAACAGAGAAATAGAGAGAGAGAGAGGACTTACTTGTTTAACATGGTCAACAATTGCTACTTGCGCAGTTCTAGGTTCAAGAAATGCATTACCCTCAAGCTCACCAAAAGAAGTAACCAGTACCTGAAAGCACGTGTTAAGTCCCGTAAGAAATTGGAGAGAGAAAAATCCAAGGAAAAAAAAAATTAACGAGGAAACCCTAGGAAAATAAGTCGTTGAGTGCGAGAGAGAGAGAGAGTTACGTCTCCGCTTCGGTTGGACATTGGAAGGGAAATCAAGTGCGATTTGTTGTAAAAGAGAAAAGCCTCGGAAGCGGCTTCCTTGTACAAATCGTCGTTGTTGAGAATGGATTTCACATCTGCACAAACGATTCGGGAATTGATTGAAATGTAGAACAATAGATAGCGAAAAAACAAAATGCGGAATAGGAAGAAGAACCTTTGGCAACGTATTGGATTTCTCCGGGAGGAGAATTGAGGAGGAACCATTTCGCGATTTCCACTTTCTGCTTATCGCTGAGCTCTGATTCTTCTTCTTCTTCGGCCATGTCCAGTACAGAGGAGAAGACACAATTTTATTTGAAATTGAAATAAAATAAAATGCGAAATGAAATGAAGATCTCGCTCGTCTTTTCTGAATGATAGAGAAGAGAACGCTTCTTCCCCAATCAGGCCCGTGGGCTCCACGATGGGCCCAGTCTCGTCTAATAATCATACTTAATACATCGTTTTGTAGTGTGTGGCGTTAGTGTGTGATCTGTAAAGTAGTCTATAGACCATGGCGCCCGGTTTCAGCTCAAATCACTTTGGTCGACAATCACGCTAAACACTATAGATTACATTGCCGGTGCAATAAATTTGCTAAATAAGGTCAAATGAAATCCAATGCCTAACAAGTAAAAATGTTCCTCTCCCCAATTTGCTGTTCTATCATTGACTAGTAGATAAACGAATTTATTGATCTGTGAGGGAATAATGTTGGTAGTTATTTTTAAAGCTTTCTTTGTTTGATGCATCAATTTAACACTAGTAGATATACTAATTTTGCACATAATAAGTAGCAACTCATTCAAAATATAAGTTTTTAATTGGTAAATGATAAAAAAAACATAACTAAGCAAACTAAATATCAGTACTGAATTGCATATATAATAATTTTGTTGATAAATGGTAAACTTTCTCTTTCATAAAATTGAGCTAAGAAAAATAATACTCTTTACTAAGTGAGGTATAAGAATATAAGATTAAATCTTAGTCATGTAATAGATTATTAAGGTCAAATTAAAACGATCTTAAGATTTGTATATGATGATTATTTGACGTAAATTAATTTGTTCCATGTTAAGGTGAGAAGTGAAAACATTAAATGATAGTCAATGTGTTCGTCGTGTGAGAGAAAGAGATTTGTTAACATATACTACTCACTTTTTTAACTTTATATATATATATATATATATATATAGAACTTAAATATATTTTTTGAAAATGAAAAATACAACTTACTAAATATATTCTCTAAAAAAATAAGAGTATACATTGGTAAATAACTACGTATATATTACATGAATTTTATTTCTGTCCTCCTCCTAGGTGCCTTCCAGAGTTTTTTCAAATACAAAAAACAACGAAAGGGCTTTTACAGTTCTATCTTCAGGACCGCGTGCCACAATCTAATTCCACCCTGAAACTCTATCAAACTAAAAGAAAAAGTTAGCTATTTGAGTTACAAATTCTCGGGAATCCTACTGCGATTAACTGTTTTTCAAACAAAAAAAACTCAATTATTTTAATCGAAAACCGAATATTAGAATTTACAACCTCTATAGGAACTATGTTTTTCAGTAATGGACGTAATTCCACTGCCTTAATAGATTAGCTTCCAAAAACTGCTTCCATGCCTTTAAGGGGCCCATCTCTCTGCTACGGCCACCAGAGTTCTTCGTTTCGTTATTCATGAATATACCTCTCGCAGCAAAAGACACAAGCTCCATCTGATCAATATAATCACGCATCCTGTATGAGAACCCAGCTCTCCAACTCTGATCACCATGAGATTTTTGATGATGCTGAGAAACACTAACATTTCGGAGGAGAACTGTTTCTTGTCTCTGCTTGGAATCATCTTCTACAGACATGAAGCTATCCATTCCAAATAATTCCCAATCAACCTGCTGCAATATTTCAGATGTTCGTTCAGTGCTGTGTGAGGAGTTATCTTGTAGCTGCATTTCTTGTTCAATTGTGATCGTGTCAACCTGGACCTTCATCTCACGCAACCTATCACCAATTCTAGATGCTACTGCATCAAATAGTCGTCTTCTGGGCACATTCGAGCCTTTCTCCATGTCAAATTCAAGTATATCGTCAAAATTTATTGGATCACCTATGAGCACTGTAACCTAGGGAATCCAAGCATGCATGCCAATGAGAGTAAGATTTAAACTGAAAAATACAACTAATTAAAATTAACCATATCAATAAAAACATATGCCATGCCATGCAGAATCTAAGTTCTGTAATTGAACATCTTGATCTGAGGGGCAGAAAAAACATCCAAAAGTTAATGGGCAATGAGTGCAGCATTTCCACTAAAGCTAGCATTCTAACACCATGCAGCAATTAAAACCTTGCAAGGTTCATAGATTGATTAAAGTAAATGGATCAAGAATCCGTACCATCTTGCCTATTCTGGGAAAGTTAGCACCTACAGGCATAATCTCCTGCATCCCTGTATGTACAAATGGGACAACAAGGGGCATGCTATCTCCATCCAGGACTAACCTGATAAGGAAAATTTAAACCACGAAGCATGTTATACTCTAATAAATTACAAAATAGTAGAAATAAAGAGAAGTAAAATATACCAGATGAAAATATAGTATTGACTCCATAACTCATGAACAAGGTTACTAGAAGTAAAAGGGATGATAGAGCACAAATCTGAAACATCCCAGATGTAATAAAATATTTTAAAAACTAGTCATTCTTAAGTTATTATGTATCATGGCATAAATAAATAATATCTTTTACGCAATCTGAACATTGACTAAAATATGCTATAAAAGCAAAGAGACAAATATAGACATTAACATCATACAAACATAACCTTAAAATTCATAATGTATATGCATAATATCAACACATCCAAAGTTATATGATCATGCTTTTGTAAATAAAATAAATAAATCATAAGTCTGAACAAAAACATTTTAATCTTAAAGAGAAAACAAATTTTACATATCTTTTTCAATTCCACAGATAAAATTTGAAATGTGTTTAGTTCACTAAGTTTTGGTTTCCACTCAACTTCATTGAGTCTAATGTCATTTGAGCAAATAACAATATGTGTTTGGCGAGTAATGGTAAATTGGTAATAATATACTACTTCATTTTCAGAATTCATCAGCATAATAATAATAACAGAAGTTATGTTCCTAAGTTCCATTTTAATATATGGTAAAATAAATTAGACACACAATACATAACAACAAATAGATTTTGTGAATAATTTCAAAAATTCTATCATCTGAATTTTAATCTATTCAAAAAAAGGGATGACAGTGGGAGGAGGAAAAGAATTCCTAAGGATCAATTGACTAATTTCAACGTTTTAAGGAAAAAAGCTAACCATCAGGTCAAAACTAAGGAACAAAATTAGTAATTTTTCCATTCTGAAGTGACCAATAGAACCATAGTTATCAATAGCGGTCGTAGCGGCCGGGATCGCGGCGGAGTAGGGCGGAGCGGCCATGCACCGCTACGAAGGGTGTCGATGAGGTGCGGTTCAAGGTAGCGGACGTTGCGCCCGCGACAGGTGGTTCGCGGATCGCCCGCGATCGCGGAGGACGCGGCCGCGATTGGGAGTGCGACAGTTCGACCTGCGCCGACGACCTCCCTCCTCCGGCGGCCAGTTGCTTTTCCTTCTCCGGCGACGTCTGGTGACTCTTTCTTCTCCGTCGACGATCCTCTCTGTGCGTGTCTTGTTTCTTTCTTTCTTTGTTTCTCTGTTCTCCTTCTCAGCTCTTTCAGTATTTCAAAGAGCGGCCTACAGATCCCAGAACTCGGACCTACTTCTTCTCCTTCTCCCGCATAGCTCAACTTCGAATAACGCCCACATCTAAATGCTCCGCCTCTGCTCATATTTCTCAATCTCACACATGCTGATGCCATTCTCA
>CM023959.1:32874231-32884274 GCA_013407115.1 Glycine latifolia | reverse complement strand
CTTCAACGTGCAAGAGAGAAGAAGGGAGAAGGGTGTAGAAAAATCAAGAATTTGGCCACTTGGAAGGTGAGGAATGGCTAGCCAATAAGAAAAAACCAAGTAGAAAGCTAGCCATTATAACCCTTGGATATTTGTAGTAAAAATCAAGCTTAATCATCTTATAAAAGGATGGTGGGGACCGAAAATTTGTAACGCCTTCACTTGATGTACGAAGGACACAGACAAGTAATAACCTTCTGAGAACAGGCAAAAGGTAATGTGATACCCAAAAACATGATGTTCTTTAACTTCTTTTATTTATTCATGCATCTATGTACCAGACATTGGAGCCACCCAAAATTCATCAAAATCACCAGGCATTGGAGCCAGCCAGAGAATATTTCTCAGATTCATTGAATCATCATATGTCACATTGGACCCTGAAAGAAAAGAAGAGCAAAGAATTGGAAAAGAATAAATAAATGTCTCTTTTCAAAAGTTGAGTATCAAAGGAAAAGACAAGCAAATATTTATATACATGCCATTCACAAGGAGGGTCATAAACTTAGCGTTGGGTATGACTCATACTTCGTCTTCAGAAGATAAGTCGCTCGTAGACGGGGGTCTCCGGAGCTTTTCGAGGCCTGGTACTGTTGTGGACCTGGGGTTTGTTATTTGTAATTTGAGCTTTGGCCCATAAATAGCTACAGTGCTTAGGATTTCTAAGCCTATATATTTCCTTATAATCTGAGTGCATTGTAACGAGTATGTGAGGAGAATATAGAGAAAAGTTGAACGTAACCCACATTAGATGAATTAGGGTAAACACCGTGTGTTATTTTTCTTCTCTTTCTCTCTTTTTGTTTTCTCGATTGTTGTGTGATTGCTCGGTATCAACATTTAGCAATATCAAGTCATCAATGTTCTCCCCTCTCTCTCCATCTCATGTCTTCTTCCTCACACACAAGCACACACGAATAAAAATTATGAAGAACTCACAAGATTCAGACAACACAATAGTACAGAATTTCCAAACACAACCTACAATAAACTGGACGATTAACAGAGAAGAAAGTAAGCTGAACTATACACAACATTTATGTAGTGATAGCAACGTACCTCTCTGACAAAAACCCATATTGTACGGGAACACTTGCTTATCATATGCTGGGTATTCCTTCGCATGGAATCTGCCAAATGTGAAATTTTTGCATTCTTAAGTCTTAACTGTAACAAACTTAAACATTCTTAAAACGTTAATTATATCTACTCTATAATACATATAACTTATAACACAGAAAAAAAAAGGTATAAGAATAACTACTTTTAACAATTGAACATACAAGATACCAAGTCTTCCAGAGTCTAGCGCTAGAAAAAGGTGACCATGGAACAGATCAAACCGGTTCAAGGTAACATCCAACCCAACAGATGGACCTCGATCAACAATGAGTTCAAACAAAAACTTGAGATACAGGTTCAGTTCCTGCAACATTTGAGAGAGAAATACAACTTCAGTACTCTATCTATCAATTTCTTTCTCTCTATGAGCTATTTTTATTGTTGAACGAACCTCACAAACGAAGCGTCTGCCATAGGGAGTTCTGGTGAGCTCACAGCGCTCTTCCTTTGATCCTTCACAATCAGGTACCTATGTTATCACAATTCACAACACCACGCGTTCAATTAACACTGAACGCATTGGTAATGGCAACTAACTAAAGAAAAAAAGACGAAAAAACTGACCGGGATTACGGTTGGGTCAAGAAGGCGATGAATAGCGGCGGGGTCACCGCCAGAATCGACGGCAAGACGCGCCAGCTCCAAAACGGGCTCCGAGGCCACCAAATAAGCTCGTTCTCCTCTCTCTGACTTGGGCCAGTGAGTTTGGGCCGGCCCAAACCCAATTTCCGGTGACGAGGCTGCACTGGAGAGAAAGGAACGAGGAATTTGAAGCATGATTTGAGGTCGCGTGCTACCACGGGATTCACGGCTGAGGACTGAGGTTTGGAACCCAACAGTGACAATAAGTCAGAGGGAGTGGATTTGGGGATAGTTGCAGATGATGATAATGGAGAGAAACGCTTCGAAAAGGCCGGTAATGGTGGCAAGGATGATGCTGTTGTAAGAGAAAATGAGAAGAATAGTGCGAATTGGAATGAGAGTGAAGGATAACTCATTGTAATTGGAGTTGACCCAACCCAGTAACAGTGCACAAATAATTCGATTTTGGCCTTATAATTGACATCGAAAAGGTTATTGTTGCATCCTAGGTAATGTTCTCATGTTTGATATTTCGTCTCTAGTTGACAGTGTTGCATGAGTTTTGTACCCCATTGGTCACGGATGCTACGATCTTGGTATCTTTATGCGTAAGCACTTTCCGTCAATAATTTTGGTGAAGAACATGGCAGGTTATGAAGATTAACCCAAAATGTTTGGAACATTCAAACTTTAAAATAAAATTAAAATGAATATATTTGAAGCGGAATAATGATTACGACACAATTCATGAAATGTTAGTGTAATAAATTACAGAGCAAATTGAACTATAAATAAATTAAATTCTTAAAATTATATAAATTTAAACGAGTCTTAACATGCAAGATATTCATAATTATTTTTCAGTTTGATGATTTCAAACACAGTAAAGAAATTCTACGCTACAATTAAATTGAAAGGGAAGAGTGGTACGTGATATGCAAAGATGTTTCTTTTGGTTCATCTCTGATCGAATGATGTAGAAACAAAAAGATTACAAATTTGCATGTACTCTATTTGATTGTGGTAAACGCCAATCACAGTCCCTGTGTAAAATTCGGGTAGGCAACCAATGACTAACTAATAGTCATAACCAATCACTGTATATGATTACATGGATGAACAGTCACTATTTCTTTTTCTTTTCTTTTCTTTTTTCGGGGTATTCTTAGTAAAACGTCCATCAACTCCTCTGGCCACTTAGGGTCATAACTACAGGTCAGTTTTCTGTGAATAGCTGTGGAACATTTCTGGACCCGTAGACAATGAAAACAAATCCTACCGAAACATGTGACCTGAAAGGCAGCATCATCACAGAAATAAGTAAAACTTTGCTCTTAATATTTAAGAAAAAAAAAACTAACATACCACAGCAAACTAAACTAGAGAAACATTCATCATGCAGTTAAGATTATCAGGTTGTGGGTTTGATGTTCAAGGAAAAAGTTTAGATAGTAGATACACATCACATTGTGGTTATATCATTTGCTAGTGTCAACATAGGTTATCTTCAACTTGTTAAGGCATTTATAACAAAAGGGTTCCAGAGAAATTCAACAGAGTTGGCTATGAAGTAAGTAGTTCTATTTGAATCAAAAGCAGGTTTTTTTTTTTTCTCCCATCCTTGTTTTTCACTTTATCTACACAATTTTAAAAATGATAAGCAAACGCAATTTATTAAACTGCTTCAAATACAAATTTTAGGCAAAATAAATATAATGTTTAGAAACTAGTTCAAATTAATATGGATTTGCATCTTAATTTAAACAATCCAAAGCTGGTTTTCTATTTTTCCTAACACCACCTATATGCTGCAATCTCCCAGAGGAGCTTAGGAGCTCCAACAAGGGACATGTCATCTACTTGGTTCTTACGGCCAAATCTCAAGCAGCAGTCAACTTTGCATCCCCCGATCCCAAAAAAACAGAGGAAAAATATGATGCACTTACATTGACAAGAAACGTATCCACAAAAGAGGAACTAGAATCCATCTACCATTTTGATACCAGCACCCTTGTCCCAGTCATCTGGAGAAGCAACATCTGCCATAACCTTTTCCTGGCCACGCCAAAGAATCTGGGAACAGTTCCAGCATTGGTTTGGTCAGCAATGCATGTTGAAGAACATACACTGAAGAAGAGAACCCATTGACACTATGTAAATAAGCACTTACTCTATCAATGACCCCAAATTCCTTAGCCCTTGTTGCATCCATATAATATGGCCTCTTCATCACATTAGCAACTGTTTCCTCTGACTAGTAATTTAGAAAAGAAGCAAATAACAGAAATGAGATTTTACCTCATCTTTCCTGAATAAATATGACATTTAGTACCTGTGCATGATACTCACATTTCCCGTGTGTTTGGCCAGTAGTTTAACCAGATTGTCCCTGTTAATTATCACCTGAGGAAAAAAAAGAATTGTAAAGAAACATATTTTAAATATGTAATTGGACATTGTTTAGGGTTTAAATAAAAACAAAAAGAGGAGACAGGAGGGACAGTGCCAAAAAAATGTTGAGATTCACATTTAGCATTTAATCTAATGATATAATTGAAAGTAAACCTGGAAAGAAAGAAAGAAAGAAAAAATGAATAATTGCTACCAAAGGTACAAATGAATCTGTGACTAGGAATTCCATCAAGAGTTTGCATTTAAAATTTGTGAGTGAAGATAAAGTCATAGATCAAGAAAGAAAGATAGAATGAATAATTGCTCCCAAAGGTATGGATGAATCTGTGACCAGGAATTCCATCAAGTGTTTGCATTTAAAATTTGTGAGTGAAGGTAAAGTACTAGATCTTAAACTAGAAAGGCACTCAAAAACTCATTTACAAGTAAATCATGAAGACTAGGTTTAGAAAGAAGGAAAATTTGCTAAGATGTTTGGGGGCAAATCTGCAACCAAGGAATTCCATTGAGAGATTATATTTAAAATATGAAAGTCAAAAGGATATATGAAACTCTTGAACTCTAATTGGAAGTACTATAAAAGCTTGAGCATGAATAGTGTTCTAATGTAACTTTATCGACAAGAAAAATAGCCAGGCAATATTACATGCTGATTGCCAAACAACCATAACCGTTTGGGGGGAGGGGGGACAAAAGTTGTTTGTCATTCCTAATGATGAAAAACGCAATGAAGAAAAAAAACAAAGTAGACTAACCTCCTTTGCACGAATAAGAACATCACTTGCAGGCATCAACCCAGAGGAAGGAATACGAGGCTGCTGAATCATGGCTGAAACAGAAATCAATAGAAAACTATTACATCTGTAAGGAATTAAAGGAACAAAGCCACAAAGTTAAATCCAAACTGTACCTTTAGCATGTGGCATCATAAAGCGTTTACCCGGAGACCCTGCTGAAAGTAGCAAACAGGCTTGACCTATAGCAGATCCAACAGCCACTGTGTGTATCTGTCAGGACGCCAAATCCAAATACATGACAAAAGAAATGTTCAAATGTTAGTGAAGAGAAAAACACACAGCTCAGCAAGTAAGAACAATCCTGCCACCCATCAGAATTGTTTAGAGATAAGTAGCTTAAATTAAGTCATAAACATAAATGCCATATGACATGATAACAAATCTTAAACTGTAGCACATCAAATAAACACGTGCAATTAATTTCAAACAGAAACCCAAGGTAACCCACAATCTTGTCTCATCTTGTTACTACCAAGAACCATCATCAATAGTAGTCAACAAGGCATGCAAGTAGATAATCATTCGAAGTGCATTCTAAATAAAAAGAAACAAACCTCATTTTTCAACTGCATCATTGCATCATAAATGGCAAAACCTTCTGTCTCCATGCCTACCTGAATGCAGGAACTCAAAAGGCATGAGGATAACAAAGGAGAAAGGAAGACAGGCAGCTTAATTTATAGATTATCTTAAACTACAGATATAAAAAATACAAAATAAAGTGACCACGGCAAATCAAACATTTCACATAAACAGCAAGCCAGAAGCAATTACCGTTTCACCATCATCTCGCGTAGTCCCAGTGGAATTTATGTAAATATAGATTGGCTGTTTAGGATCCATATACTGCAAGTACATCAATTCCGCAACGACAAGCTCCGTGACAGCTGGCACCAACTGAGATTCAAAAACAGTCATAGCAGGTTGTACAAATTACAACAACAAAATATTAACTGCCATAAACGGCAGAATCGGAACCGGATGCAATAACACATAAAACAATACACAATTGACAATTGAACACTTACAGGCATGCCAATGTAAACAATTCTACCATGGAGAAGCAGCGAAGGCAGGTCAGGTGGCGGCCTTCTGGGCCGGTGTTCATTGTATGAAACAGACCTTTCAACCTAATTCAACCACACAATTGATTGAGTTACCCCAACATATAAGCATGACTACAGGAAATACAAATTACAAATAGTATACACTCAGCCAAAAAAATAAAAATAAAGCAGGCCACCCAATCTTTTAGCACATGTTTAATTCAACAATACTAAGCACTGAAGCTGGGACACTGAATTCTAATTTACAATTTGTACCAGGAAGTAAGTACTAAGTAGCATGTTATGTTACCAGAAAACCTAGCACAAATCAAAATACTGAGCCATAAGTGAGAAAATATATAATTACTTGAGCGGGAGTGGCCATGAGTTTGGGGGAGTCGAAGATGTCGAGATAAGGAGGGGTGTCGGAGTTTTTGGGAGTGTTGAGGAGCGTTTCAGGGGAAGAAGCAGCGACCGAAGCGAGCTTGGAGAGAAAGGGGTCTTTAGGGTTGAGAGGGGGCATTGGAATTTTGGCTCTGTTAACGGAGCAAGAAGTTTTCAGATTTCTGCATCTCCTCCTCGTAGTTGTGGGGTACTGTGGGGAAGTGGGCATGGGTACACGCAAATACGCAGTCATCATGGTTCCGCCTATCATGGTTATGGTGCACAAACACTTCAACTGGGATCAACCAGAAACGGATGAGCAAATATCAAGTGAAGAAGCGTGAATGTGGCTAAGTGTGTGTAATCACTAGTGTAATATTAATATACAGGTGTTTCCATATATTTTATTGCTTTAAATATCATTTTTTTTTCCCGTGTAATATAGTATTTGATTTTTCATTTTAGTCTTTTTTTTTTCAATTTCTTCCTTGTAAAATTGCTGACGAAATTAATAGAACTCCACTTTAATACGTCACACAATTATAAATTATGCTTGGATTAGATTGGTGTGTTTGGGACAACCGTAAAAATTATATTATTTCAATAATTGATTATAATCATATCAATATTTGTTTGGATAAGTTTGCTGAATAATTAATTTCGTTTGAATGGAAAAAAAATCAGCTTTTACATATTAAAATGGTATTAAAACAACTGAAAGAAAACAACTTTTTAGAGAAAATAATTTTTTTTTTCCTAAATCTAAACTAGGATCTCAAACATTTGGCTTATTTTGGAAATAACTTATTTTCTAAAAACAACAACTGAAATTTTAAATTAGATTATAAGTTCTCTCAAACATACCCTTAACATAAATAATTTAATTTTCACGTTAAAAGTGAAAATATAAAATAGTTATTTCCATATTTTTAATTTTTCACCATGATTTTAAACACATTATAAGTCATATGTTGCTTTATGTCATTTTTGTTTTACTTCATCTAAATATATTTAGTTTTTCTTTTGGTCCTTCTAAATAGACTTAAATATTTGCAAAATAATATTTGTACAATGTTCCCATAAAGCAGTGCCAATGAAAAAATTGATTGTTGTCAAAGATTGAATGTAATTTTACGTAGGATGAATAAGTACAAATTATTTTTTTTTCTTCCTTTTATATCTATTATACTTACTAACATTAAGAGAGTGAAATGTGATAAAAAAAAGTTTTTGATTTCAACAATAAATTTTGATAAAATTAAATTCATGGAACAATACCTTAAGTTTGTCTTAAAATGTTGTATGATTTGCAAACTTATTTCGTCTTTTTTGTTAGGTAAGTTCTCTACAAAAGTTGTCAAACAAATTTTAAAAAACATAATTCAATCTCCTGTTTCTTTGTTCTCTTGTTTTTACAACTAGATATCAAAGTTCAACCTTTAAAGGTGTAAAGGTGAGCGCTTCATCATGTTAAGAGAAGAAAAATTTACAATTCAACATGTCAAATGTATAATAATCTAAAGTTCCTTAATTTGTCTTAAAACATTGTCTGATTTGCAAACTTGTTTCGTCTTTTTTGTTAGATGAGTTTGCTAAAACAAATGTCCAACAATTCTTAAAAAACATAATTCAATCCTTATTTCTTTGTTATCCTATTTTTACAACTAGGTATCAAAGCTCAATCTCTATATCTATAGGTGAGCATTTCTTCATGTCAGAGAATAAGAATTTACAATTCAATGTGACAAAATGTAGAATAATAGCTCACAACTTAAGGAACCTTAGCCATAAGGCTTCAAACCTTTTTTCTTTTTAGATAATAATCCTTGATAAGTTATAATAAATGAAAGTTTTTAGGCATTCAAAATTTGAGGATGAAACTTATGTTCCATAATAGACTTAGGAAAATGTAAACAAGATGCAGCTCATTGTCAAGGTAGATTACCTTATTACTTGTGTCTTGTTCATGACTCGATAAAACAAAGTATTTTGTTACAAAACTATTATCGAGATGTGAGACATTATTGCTTTCACTTATGAAGGAACATCCAATCTCAAAAATAAAAAAATATAAATCTTTTGAAAATATAATATAAGATGTTTAAAATGAATGACCGTTAGATTATCAATGGAATGTTGGAGGTTTTCGAATTATCTTAATTTGACATTCATGTTTTCGAAAAAGAATTCACTATAGAGAAAATTAATATGAAATTGATATTATCTTTATAAGACAGTCAACATTTAATGTCGTATTCATTTATAAAGATCGTGATTTCATATTATTGAAGATTGATGAGCTACTTAATTCCTTAGTATTTAACTTATGTTGATCCAAAGGAATGTTGTGAAAATAATATTTATTTTTATCGAACTCTAATATGTTCGAATTATTCTCCATTGTTCCTAGCCTATGCTCCTATTTCTGTCCTTGTTTAGGTATTTAGGGTGGATTATTTATTAAAGTAGGCAATCTTAAAGAAAATTTCAAAATTTAAAGAGAAAATTATCATTTTTCCCATCTAAAATTTTCAGCCGAAGTTTGCTTCCATGTTTTTATGCAGCGATAATTTGTCTTCATTTCCAATTTTCCTAAAATGAAAATTAGATTTTCTCATGTAATACCAACGTTGGGGGCCAGCCCACTACAACATAGCTGCTTGATCCAATTACATAAATTGGGCTCTAAGATTCCCCTGAACAGACACTTTATTTAATCTAACAGAGCCTAAGTTGCTGGGCCTCTACCGTCTTGGATCCCAGACTTTGTTACAACTTCTAGCTTAATTTGTATATATTTTTTGCACAGAAAAAGAATATTATATTAATATAAAAAAGGATAGTTGTTACAAGAAGTTACAACCACCAAAGCAATACAAACATGTTCATCATCAAGCAAATACTATAACATAGATTAATTTGTATTGTTTTAAAATGCGATTGGGAATATACCTCTGCATGCAACATAGCATACGCAAGTAAAGAATTTATCATCTTTTTAAATTGGGCATGTTGTTGTAAACGTGTGAATGATATAATTGGGAAAAAAAGTTCCAAAAATGCAAAATAAAATAAGTGTAGGTTAAGCCTAACTAGACGTCTGGTAACCTATATTTAAAACTTGGATTTCTGCTGCCTAATTTAATTTCAAGTTGCTCCCGCTTAGAGCGCCATGTGTGTATGAGGATTGAGGAGCTACATAAATGCATAGTACATTCAAGCATTTATGTAATAGAATTGAGACAATAAACCACATATGTACTTTGCCGATCAAAAGAAGTCTTTTCTAACTATTAAATGAAAATTAAGAAAGAATTTAATATTGTCAACTTTTAAAGAAAATGAATTCATGCATTTTTCTTAATATTCAGAATCAGAAGGACTACATTTGTTTTTTTACAGAAATCATAAGGACTACTAACAAGTAACAAGACAATTTATAAGAACATAACTAAACTTCTTTTTTTTTTATTCAAAAGAACATGACTAAAGTATATCCAACTATACGATTATTTTTGTGTTCTCCCCATTTTATTTGAAAAAGAGCTTAAAGTTGATTTTGTGAAAGTAAAATACTAAATTTTTCTTATTTTCATGCGTGTACACACACATTATATATATATATATATATATATATATATATATATATATATATATATAT
>CM023959.1:32830181-32874221 GCA_013407115.1 Glycine latifolia | reverse complement strand
TCTTTTCTTCTACCCTCTTCACAGTCAAGTAAGAGAAAGGAAATTTATACTTTAATTTCCTCTCCTACTAAATAACCTAACATTTATCTCACTTTTTATTTTTTTTCCTTTCTTTTTCTTTCACTCTCCTTTCTTCTACTTTATTTCAAAAATCAAACAAAATTATTAAAGTGAACAACTTATTTTAGAAGCTAAAGTAATTGATTCTAATCACCAATGAAAAAATTAATAAATAATATATATATATAGAGAGAGAGAGAGAGAAAGAGATGAGATCTGTTTACACCGGTGTAAGAATTGATAGTCTTACACCATTTAATAACTTTTTATTGAATAAGTATTTTAGAAAATCCACCGTTAGATTGAAAGCTTATATAATGTAAATTACATGTCTCAAATTTCACAAAATTTAAACATCAATAGGAATGTAATCAAATAGTCTAATTTTCACATATTTTAGAAGTACATATTATGTTAATTTTTATATATATCAATTAGGTATCAAATGATTTTAGATTAATATGAAATTTGAGACATGTGATCTACATGATATAAGTTTTCAATCTAATAGTGAATTTTATAAAATACTTATCTAATAAAAAATTATTAAATGATGTAAGACTATCAATTCTTACACCAGTATAAACGAATGTAATTTCATGTATATATTAAAATATTGATAGTTGATTTTCTTAGAATGATATTCTTTATTTTATCCTTAATTAATAACTTTATATATACACGGGCACAGTGACATAAAAAATTACATTAACAACTAGAAAACTAGTCCTTGGTCCCCCTATAAAGGCTATAACGTGACGGATGGAAATTGCTCCATTTTCTGGAAGCATAAAAAAAATAAGTTGTGGCCTAGTAGTTCCTACAAGTCTACAATTGAGCTTCAGCTTTCCAACGCGTAAGAGTACCAGAAAATGACTATCAATATGTCTTGGTTTTGTGAATATGAGGACCAAAGGCAAAAATGATTTGAGTGTCTTTTTTATTTTTTAAATCCGATTAAAATTAATTTTGATAGATATAGTTTAGTGATGAAATTAAAATATTACAGATTCTATATTGAAAGCGTGTGAGGTGACCGTACCAGAAATTTTCAGTATAAAACAGACGAGACTTTAGTTGGGTCAATGTACCCCCCCGGTCTGTGATCTTAAATTATACTCCTGTTTAACCATCCTTCTTTATTCAATTTGTTTTCCAGACTAGGAAATTTACAATATCGTCGGATCAGGTCTGGACTGGTCAACATGAATCAGACTTAAAGTAAATTTAAAAGAAAATTACTTTAAATATGTTCATCTTTTTATTAATATATGTGACTTTTTTTAATTAATATATAAGATATTTTTTATTTTATAAATATATTTTTATTGAGAGATTTAAAGTATAAATTTTAATTTTTTTAGCCTATGGTTCGATCCTACTTAAAGTAGTATTAGTATACGAGTCAAAGAGAGAATTTCAATCCAACACATTTCGAACTTTAGACAAAGTGAAAGGGGAGATGATTCATAGGATCATTAATGACCTTTAACCACTAATCATTAAAGTCTCGTGATTATGACAAATTCTTTTTGAAGTTAATTGAAGTAGGAGAACTGTCACCAAACGGATCTTTTCTATTAATTGAAATTAATTATTAAAAAAAAAAAAGAATTGTTAGCCTTCGTCATTATTGAGGTAGGAGTGGAAGATATCCTCACTTTCCCCCACTGTTTATTAACCATACCCGTACCAGTCATGTCACGTAGTATTCACCATATGTTAGGTTGGTTTGGTGTCTAAGAATTGAGAAATTTATGCGAACAATAAATAATGAAAATTACTATACCAAATTATTGACCTTGCACATTAACAGTGCCAGGACTTTCACTAATTACTTTGGTCCCCTCAATCTCCATGAGGAATGGAGTACTTATTATAAAAGCTTCTACTACATGGAAAGGTTATCAAAATCTAACTGCATACTTGGTATTTTTGAAAATAGATACCGATATAATTTGTGGGGCCTGGATGTATAAACCTATGGTTTTGGCAAAGGGACCACTATTACCTTTAATTTGGACAGTGTTAGAACATAGAATGTGATGGAACCCATCGTTAACAACCCAACCATAAAAAAATATGTAAATGGTGGGGAATTTGAATTTTATATACATTATACAAAAAAACTCTCTCTGCCGGCAACTTGGCCTTTTGCCATTAATCTCATTAATCTATTCATTCACTCCACCCAACTTTGTATCTTCCGTGTTTGTATTCTCATCAGTCTTAAGAAAGATCTAACGTGTTTAATAAAACACTAGCGTAACGAATAGTAATAATTCCATGAATCTCAGATAATGAGGACTAAAACTTTATCTCACCGATAGATACCTTATTTAGCTATTTTGTTTCACCTTAAGGCACCCAAAATCGATCAAATTTGCATCTCCCCAAATTTAAAGCTTGCACTTCGATTTTGAAATAAAAAATTTGCCATGCCCAATAAAATCTCATACAACGCCGGTCCTCGTAAAATTCAATTTACAACAACTCCATATAGGCAAGCGTGGAAAGTAATTAAAGCATTATGCTTTGGCTAGCTCTTACAGTAAAGAAGTAAGCATTAAATGTAACAAGAACACTGAACCCATGCAAGTCACGGGCAGTGAAATTTCAATTTGGAAAAATACATGCAAAATATAAAAGAAGAGACAGAAAATGCATGATAAAAAAAGTTAGTGTACAATATTGATACATGTGTTTTTGATGGACAGTTTTTATATTTCTACAGGATAATAAAACATCAAAGAGTTGTTTAATTGTAACATACATATTCGGTTGATCAGAAAATCAACAATATACGTGCAATTTATTCTAAGTACACCTCCTTATTTAAAAAAGCCAAAATAAGAAATAAAAATAAAAATAAGATGATGAATCACTGTCATTGATTCGATAATTATTTATCGGCAGCCGGACAATCATACATAAACATTGAATCTTGGTCATGTATACAATGAAACCCGAATACGAAAATTTAAAATAAAAAAGTAGAAAATAATAAATTTAGCTCCTGCACCTGGTGATGGCACTGCAACCACGGCTGTAAGGGTTGGCCTGAGCGCCAGGCTGGCAATTGTAGTAGGAGGCTCCGCGACGAGAGCAGGGGACAGTGTTCCTCTGCAGCGCACCGTAGCTGATGTACTTGGTCGTGGCTAAGATGCGCCGGCTGATCTCGCTGTCCAGCTGGAACTCCTCTTCCATGGGCATGGAGGGTATCCATGTCATTTCCATGCCCAGCGCTCCCGCGTCCGCTGTCGGCGACGAAGACAGAAGCAAGAGGGTGGCACAAATCGCGAGGAAGAGCCACGAAAACGAGTTTGCCATTGATGTTTGTTTGTTGAGGTTGTTTTACTTTCTTCTCTGTCTTTGAAGGTTGTTGGAATATGATGAAGCTTCGGAGCTCACGATTACAATGCCTCTCTCTGTTCCTTCTTGCTTTGGTTTTGCAGAGTAACGGCAGCATTATTTGCAACCAGTTTTAAAAGACCCCTCATTTACACAATGACACTCGATTGCCCTTTATTTACATTCCTGCCATTCCCATAAGAGAAATTAAATGTGTAAAATTTCAAATTAATTGATGCTTAAATAAAGTTCATTCCACATTCCTTAAAAAAATCCATAATCATTTTCATAAATATTTATAAAAAATTAAATTAAATTTATTATTTTATCGAAAGTTATTAAATAATACAAATATAATAATTTAATATTTGATATCAATTAACTCACTGTTATTATTGTAAATAAACTCATAAAAATCGATCTAATGATGAGAAATTTAAATAATTTAAATAAGATTTTTAATTTCAACATTATTATTGTCATTGTACATTAAATAAATACTTAATACGTTATATAGAGATATCAAATTAATTTAACTAACAAAAAATAATCATCAAGTACTTGAATTAATTGACAATACATGTTTTTTTTTAATTTAATTAGTGTTCTCCAATTCAAATTCTATAAAAAAAATACATATCATCTAAAAAAAACTAATAATTATTTTTTTCTTAACATCAATTATACTCAATAAAAAATAAATTTTAAAATCGTACTATCTAAAGTAACCTGCGAAGTTTCTATTCAAATACAGATCCTCATGTCCCTCTATAATGTTACTTCTAACCAAACAAAACACTATTTTTTATTCTAATAACATAAAAGATAACTTATCCTAATAAATACTTAATAGAAATCCACAGTAACAAAGTCCACAGCAAACTTTTACGGAAGTCATTTATCGGGGTTTAAGTATAATTTATCCTAAAAAATGTTGGTGTATTTAAATAATTATTAGCGAAATATTTGTTGTTTCATAATTGCTGATAATTACAATGTGTAATCCATCATGAACATGTTGTTTTTTAATTCGATTAAAGGCATTAAATTATCAACTTAGTAACAAAAATTATTAAAAATAAATGATACATGTTTCACCACTAAAACTGTTTATAGAAGAATAGACGACAATAATCCTGCATGAATTTGGAAAATTCAATCTTAATGGAAGATACCTTTCATAAAATGTTTGATTAAAGGCATGGCCAGAGTGGGAGGAAGGCAAAGAATATGCGAGTGAATAGATATTTATTGCATTTTTTTTTCTGGGCTGATAGTATATTTTTTTGACATTACTGTTTAATTATAAACTGACAAATATAATTAAAACTATCTTAAAAGTCATATAAAAAAATTATTTTCTCCTACAATTAATAATGTAAAAGTTTCAGACTAACAATATATACTGATTAAACTCTTAAGTTTTATACTTTTACCTAATCATTACCTTTATCTAAAAGTAAGTCTTACAATTATATTTGTAACAACATCTGATAAAAATGTTCCACTTACATATAAAGCACCACATGCGACATATAAAGCAGGTATTTCAAACCGCAGCCATATTGTATGATGTATGTATTAGTTTTATATTCACCTGCTACTCCTATTTTTAAATGTTATGAAGTGTCCTCCTTTACATATGATTTTTTAAGAATGCCTATTTTTAATGAATAACAGGCAAGGTTTTTCCTGGATGATGAAGTATTGAAAACTTGTTCACTATAATTCAATGATGGATAACAGCTAAGTTTCTCACGCAAGGATTTAGATATATAAAACTCAGAAAGCAAAGAGAATAACTAATTAATAATTGAATAATACAAGTGTAGAGTTGAGGAGAAGGTGGGAACAGACTCAGGTCAAAAAATTACCTCGACTTGAGATCACCAGTGCATCTCATATTTTTTCATTTGCAGTTTTTTGTGTATGATATTTGAATAATCTAAATCTGAGATGTGCAATAAACAAAGTTAACAATATTTGTTAATTTGTGGATGTTGATTCATCATAAAATAGGTTTCTTTCTCAAGTTTCTAATACACTAAAATCTTTTTAAGGAATTTATGTTTCTCAACAGATATACATAGATTTGAAAATCAATCTTAACTACATGCTTAAGAAACAAAGTTATATGTCAATTATATGTCCAATAACTTTGATAGTAATAGCTAGATCTACTACTACCTCGTACATTGAGTATAACAGAGCAAATAATGGTATAGCAATGAACATCGGATGATACTGGGAAATATGGTCCGAAGAATCTCGATAGTAGTTCCATGAACAGTGGAAATGCCATAAAGCGCAAACCAAGATCCGTGATACGAAAACCAAAATCAGAATGAGGAAGAAAAAGATATATTTTGATCATAAAACAGTTGATTCAATCTTTTATTTTCTAAATTTTTTAGTTTATTAATAAATTACAAAGTTATATTTTTTAGAAGCTTATTACATTTTCCATTTAAAAAATTCTCAAAACATTCTGAAAAAAAAAATATAAAACAATTCAACCATATTTCTTAAAATTTGTTGTTGTTTGTTGACAAAATGTAAGTTATGTCTAACAAATTATTCTCGGAGACAAGGGGGGAAAAGGAAAGGAAGTATTCAACTTTTCTCTCAAGTTTTTTTTGGAAGATAATTCCACTCTCCAAGTTTGGTCCAATATTCCAATAACCAGAGTCCGTTATCTTTTCACACGTTCACACATTTTGAATTGAAATTATTAGATGAGATTAGATGGTTCACATTTCCAAAACATATTTTAAGTTGAAATTGTTGACATAAAATGAGTTATTTGATCTTCCATCTAACGAATCCAATTAGCTGAATGCATGAACATAGAAATGCTCTTACTGCAGGGATTTCGATCCCTAACAAGTAACACCCTCCAGGGTATGGCATTCCTGGCCTCATCTCTTGCAAATTCATAATGTTTATCCTATTTTTCTTTTCTGCTCTGCCTCCCTCCTTATGCCTCATTTCAGTATGTATATAGGGTCATCAAAGATGTATAATGCATCATGTATAACAAATAGTATTAAAAAGAGAATTTCATATTCAAATCGACCTCTAATTAGTTGTAGCTATTCTTAGGTTATCTATTACTTTTGACAAAGATATAAATATTATATAGTTTGCATACAATGGAAAACTATGTAATGCAATTCATTCCTTTTTCCCTTTTCGGTGCCAACTTGCTAATTACTTAATTAAGATTTGGACCGTATCAAACTTTTACTTTTGTATTGATATTGATTAGAGGTTAACTTTATTTCAATATCGTTTTTATATTTGTCCTCGTCTTTTGCGTGCTATGAGAAATTTTCAGGAAGAGGAAAATGGTTCCTGATGGGGGAAAATAGCCTTGGAAGTTATATCTATTTAATATAACACTTAGCCTTATCTTTTAATTGTAACCATGCATACAACATAGATATTTTGGTATTATAAGAGAGGATTGTTATTAGTTCAACTTCAACTTTTGTTGAAAGTGTCTATGTAGTAGAAGAGATAAAGACAGAAGGTGAGCATCAAGGCACAAAGTTGTCTAGGTATAATGTGGATTGATTGCAAGTGGCACCAAAAACCAGCCCCTTGTTGTCCAATGGTGGCTCCTCAGTTTATGAATCAGAAAGTTTACCAGAAAAAACGACCACATACCGGTCTTTTATATTGGAACACTGACCTACATACACATCATTGAACTTTTCCCTATCTGGTAGTATGGTTATATCCGAAATTTAGTCAATTGTATAATAACATTTTTAGAGGACGAGTGTTAACTAATTGGGGAGCTTACTCATTCGTCTAACTAGTAATAAAATGATAAGATTGAATGTCAAATTTATAGGGACTTTGATTATACTTAGAATTTATATATGTCTGATTGTAAGCAATTAACATAATAAATTTTGGGGTTTGTAAGTGATACTATATGTAAATATAAATTCAAAATAAAATAAATTAAAAAATAGATTAAAAGCAAGATGCAAGATTACGTTATACATTAAGTGTTCAGTCCACCAAAACTACTATGGATGCAATGTTAATGATTTTTCACTATTTAATATTATTTTACATATTACCTTCACAATCTAATTTACTCTAATCATGATCATTTATACGAAAGAGCCTAAATTACCTAATTTCACTCCTGATCCATCAACAAGCTACATTAAATTATTTGTATTAAGAATAAAGATGTATATTTAAGGCTAAACAATGTCAATTTATTTCTAGATATGGATTGTCTAGATGTTCTTTTTCAGTTCTCATAGTATAGACATTTTTTAATGCATAAACTCTCATAACATTACATGCATATGAATGATTATACCACAAACATGACAATAAATTCAAAAAAGAATAATAATATGCAAATAGCATTAAATAGATAATGAGAATTGTTACATTCAAAGTGCTTGGTTGTTGAATCCTCAACAATGAGTGGTTTAGAATCTCATTGGCATGAGAGACTTACAAAACAAAGAAAAACAAAAATAATAGTAGAGAATGGAGAAAATGGTAAAACAATAAGCATAAACCATCTTATGTGGAGTAAATCCTTCTCTCCTTTGTGCCATTTGTTTCTTTTTGGCTTTCGATTCCTTTTTCCATGACTCCTCTCCCCTTTTTATAATCAAAAATTTGATTAATTGTTCTTTTTATATTGGTGACGCGCTAATTTCACATTATCAATCTATCTTCTAAATCTTTAATGTGTAATCCTAAAAAGAAAATTCAACCAACATACTTTAAATCAACTAATTTTAACATTTATTGGATAAAAGTTTAGATAAGTTAAATTCTTATATTTTCAATCAAAAAGAAATGTTAAAAGAGGGAAAAAAATAATTATTATGTAATTTAAATGTATAATTTACGTATAAATAATAATTATCAATTAGACCTGACATATCGATAAAATTTGTGTCTTGATGATTTATTAGTCTAGTATAATAACATTTTTGAAAAATATAAAGCACACCATATTTGTGCCGAGTAGGAAAATTGACAAGCTTGTTTAAGTTTCTCAGTGATAAAAAAGCACTCGCATTTGAGTAGAAGAAATTGGCAACATTACTACCAACCATTCTATAGATCACTTATCAAACATCTTTGCCATGCTAAATTGTTGGACTATTCCGCTTTAATGCTTGGCCCAAATCCCCAAGTGCTGGAAAGGGGAAAGTTTGACTTGGGTCCAATTCCCGAGGGACTGCCCTCGGCCCATTCCACGTTTAGGAAACAAAAATCCCTAAACCTAATTCCTTTCTATAAATACTGCATTTATAGATGGAGGAGGTAGAATTCAGAATTTCACAGAGGAGAGGATTCTCGTTTAAGTGTAGAAAGAGTGAGCGTTCTGTGAGGTTCTCCAGCGCAAGGCTGTTGAGAGTGAGTGGCTCCGAGAGGTTGAGAGTAACCCTTGTAGAGTGTGTTCCCTCCATTGTTGGTGAGCGTGTCTCCAGCTTCAGGCTGTGGAGAGTGTTTGTAACCATTATTGATAATAGTGGATTATTTCTGGACAAGGTCCCGTGGGATTTCCTCTCGGAGGTTTTCTCTCACATTAAGCTATATTGTGTTGTTGTTTTCTCTCCTCCTCTTTCTCGTTTTGATTATTCACGTTTCCACACATATTACTGTTTTGATTGTTTGAGAGGGTTGAGTCTATGAGACTCCTTATTTACTGTTTGTGGAAAGAGGCAAGCGCATCCCATTATCCCCAACAATATCATTGATTTGTATTTATCTAATACTTTAGTGACATACTAGAATGTCTGATTTAGACATTTGTGAAATTGAGTGCAAGGAATTTGAATTCTTTATTTTAGGTTAGATCTCTGCCACAAGTGTGCAGGAAAGCAGTCCTTCTGTTTTTTTATTATTACGGTCTAGTCTTCCATTTTTAAATTGTTATATTCAAGTTATTTCAGTAGTTGTCATTCAAAAAAAAAGTCATTTCATTAATTTTCTTTTACCTAAACTTTTTAAACTATTTTTTCTTCAAATAATTCAAAATATAAATTTGTTAAACTATTTTAAATTTAACTTTACTTAAAATTCACAAATGAAAAATATCATTTTTTAATAGAAGGCCAGCATACAGAGGCATCACAATAGTGTTAAGAATCCCAAAGAATATCATATTTCATATAAAAAAAAATCAATTTTTCATTCTTCATTACCATAGCCTTACACTCCATAAAATATTCTTAAGTTTTTATCAAAATTTTATGTTCATCACTCTACAAATCACTTTTTATTTCAAATATATTCTAAATTTCCAATTCCTTGGATAGAAAAAAGACAACATGAGGGCTTTATGTAAAAAATAGGATAAAAGGACTTCATAATAAGAATTAAAAAAAATTAAGGTGTAAATTTTTAGTAAAATGTGGTTGAGGGATTAAAGTTACATGTTAGACATATAACAACAACAAAATCTTATCACACTCATCCAGTAAGATTAAATACATAATCATTAGACTTAAGTTGGTTTCGTTAAAGACTATATTTTCAAAAATATTATCATTGGATCTCTATTAACCATTTTTTTTATTGTCTTTTTTGTCTCTTTTCACAAAACTAAAACTCATGCAGTTTAATGGTGCTTCTTGTGAGCCTTTTCGTAGTTGTTCACCTTAACTAATTTTCTATGATCTTTTCCTTGATTAATGCTACATCAATATCTCTTTGTATACAATAATTTCATATAATTTTCTTTTATGGCCGACACATTCATCTTTGATACTTTTATTTATGCCGCAAAAGAAAACAAATACAAGTTAAAAAAAAAAACACTGCTTAAAAAGGTTCGCTTTTTTCTGTGCTGGTGTCTTAATGTTCTATTTACCATATGAAAAAAATACTATTTAGTTGTAAAACAGAGCAACGCATTAGGAAGAAAATCTCTCTCGAGTTATTGGTGTGATAACATTAACTCCGGCACCATTTTTGAAAGCGACATGTACCTTTTTTCTTTGAGTTCTTGGTCTAGTAACAGCAATTCTGTTGATCATCATTTTTTAAAGGGGTGTGAACATTTTTATTGATAATGAGCTTACATCAGGCTTTTTCTAGTCAAAAAGAGAGCAAAAAAAAGAAATGATCTAAAGGTTAAAGGTATCGTTACATGAAAGAATAATATTTAAGAATAACATTTTTCCTTTTATTATTATTATTTTATTTAATTATACCTTTCTTTGTATTTTTTATTGACAAATATTAATTTTTAATTTTTTTTTATTTGGCCGCACCAAATAATGTCCTAATTATTTATACCTTATGTAAATCATTATACTTCTCTTTTTCTAATTTTCTACTTCCATGCTATTTGTTGAATTATATTTACTTCTTCCTCTTCCTCGTTACACTTGCATATGGATTGGTCAGGTTTTAAAAGAAAAATACCTGAATTAATTAATTAATTTAGTTTAAGTTAAATTTTTGAATTAGATTCTTCCCTTTTTTTGATTAACTCAAATTCAGGCCGAATAAGTTTGTATTGATATATTTCATTTATTTAAAAAAATTATAAAATTAAAAAAATCATATTACACATTAACTTGTACGCATTGATTTTTTTTTTTTTTACTCTTAGAGATTGATCTTACTGCTCAACCAACTTATTCATAGACCCCCTTGGTCTTATTGCATTGACTTAACTCAATACACAATTGAATCCAATTTTTATTTATTTAAATTCCATCGGGTATGTCCGATTCAAAACTTTATTCAAACTCGTAGTTCTTCCTACTTGTCACCCAAGTGTTTAACTCACATGCATTTTGAAATTAAAGACAGTTTTAGTTGAATAATGACCTTGGATTAGTCAACTACTTAAGGAGATAAAGATAAAACTTATTTCGTTTTTTTCAGAAAAACATTATAAAAAAAATCTCCACCTTCTACAAGAGCATTACCTTAAGGTTTTGTGTTACACATTATTTTCTTTATTTATTTGAGTTTTAAAATTAAAAAATAGATTATACACTACAAGTGTAAAACAATTTTTTAGTCACACAACTTATTATATATAATAAGTTAATTGATTTTTATAATAACTATTTTTAAAATCATACAACTTATAACTTTTTTCATTAATTAACAATGTAAATATTTTTACACCAACAATATATAACCATATAATTCATCAGCAAAAACAAATATTATATATATATATATATATATATATATATATATATATATATATATATAACCATATAACTCTTTGAAATATTTTTACAAATTTTATAGTATCATCTTTCATTAAAGTTGATATTATTAACTAACGTGAAGCTCTATAACTTAATTAAATTGTTCCAAAAGAAACCAATGCTATCTTCTGATTGTACGAATTGAGAGGGGAAAAAAGGAACTTAAGTTAAAAAAAAAAGGTTTTTAAAAGATGTTTCTCAAAATCATTATTTCTGTTTTAAATTTTATTTAACTAAATAAAAAATATTATTATTCAGTGTGTTTCTCCATAATTCAATAAATACATTGCATGTATGTGCTGAAATACTTTTCATTTTTTCAAGAATAAAAAAAAAAACTTGGAATACTTTAAAAGAACAAAAAGTTTAACCTAACCAGCCAATCTACGAAGTGCCAACTGCAAAGAGACAACGAGGAGAGTCGTTGGAGAAGAAGGGTTGGGTTGGGACCCGCAATACATCTCTCGCAAGACGGTGTTTACGCGTTCCAAAGCTACTCCAAGCTCCAGCTGACATCTGATGAAATGAAATACTTCTTTTTTTGTACAAGGATAATTAAATACTTAAGTAATGGTATTTTTAGGTCAATAATCAGTGATTATTTTATTTGAGGGAAACGTCCCCTCTATCCAACAAACACAAACTACAATAGGACGCAAACCTCTAATCACACTATTCTTTATAATTTTTAATCACTACGCTTTGATTTATTCACTGAACGGGGACACGGGACAGGGACGGCAATCATCGCTTTGCTTAGAGACCCCCTCACAAGTCCCAAGTCACAATCAATGTTATATTCATTTATATTCAAAGACTATATAATTACACAAAACAATTGTTTACACAATATCTGATCATTTAATTGAAATATTTTTATTAGGTGATTATGTAGAACAAATTATCATTTTATTCCCTGCAATTATAACTATTATCAAATTGATTTTTAAAATTATTAAAATTTAAAATAATTTCTAAAACCAAGGAACACCATTTAAATAGTCCACCATGTGTTAATATAATACGTTAAGTGTTCTACTAATTCCCACGTTTTCTTAAAATTTCCTCAAGGAATGTTGCCTACCAAGCAAAAATTCAGTGACATTAGAAAAATTGAAATTGTTTCGGCTCCTTAATTACTTTTGTCAATTTACGTTAGGTTGTTAGCTCTTGGTTTTTGCATTAATAAATTACACTAATTGATCAAATATAAGATTAAATTAAAGAAAAAGGTGTGACTTTTCTTTGTTAATGAACAGTATAATACTAGAGGACATAAAGAGTCAAAGGAAGATTTGAATAATAAAAAAACAAAGTCAAATCTACGATTTTCTGGAGTTTGGTAATTGATATGAACCGTTGAACGAGTGATTAAGTCGAACTCCCCACAACAAATTTTGCAAAAAAATGTTTGATATTCAAATATAATATACCTGTTGAGAAATTACACAAATTTCTTACAATCAGGTTTATGAGAAATAAAATAAACATGGAATAATCACATAAAAGTCAATAGCAAAGTTCAACCAATTATGCTTATGTTTCCGGATTGCTGCAGACCTTTATTGAAAGAGAAAAATATATAATAGACGTTTACAAAATAATTAACTCAAAAGTTAGAACTTAATTACACCAGAAAATATAAATATTATTTTCTCACTAATTCTCACTAATGTTTTCTATCTCTCTCTCTTTTTCTCTTGTTGGAGTTGATTATAGTAGTTATTGCAGAGGTAGTATTCATACATGCAGGGAGAAGTTATATCTCACTCATTTCTTTTTCTATTTTTATTCTACCCAACCATATAATGGTTCTCCGTTTTCCTCTCCATAAAAAATGATAAGTTTCATTCATTTTATTGGGTTGTATGACCAAGTCCAACGATAACAAACCAGCAGCTACTACCTTCCGGAAGAGTTTAATGGTTCTGTTGAGTGGTCCAAGCCCTCTCGCCTCCTGATAATCAACCAAACTAGCTCGCAAAGATGCAGCATAAAGATGAGATACGACAATTATCAAATGAATATTTTTCCAACTATAAAATGTCAATATTATATTCCAGTTCCGTTCTTGTTTCATTTGTTCATTTTTTCCCTCCGCTCTGGAAGTTGCTTCAAAGCATGAAGTTTTCGTGGGCTGTGTTGCATAGTTTATAATTTCTTTTTTTCGGCATGTATGCTGCTTTGACTGAAGACTGAATCAACAACACTATTATCCTGTCTGTATTCACATCTATATCTAAACGCGTACAGTATATGATTAGAAGAACCAGTATATTATTGCTATCTAATAGCTATTAGTACTAAAATTACTACTAGTGGGCTAAAAAACCGTTACCTTGACAGTTCTGTCAGAATTTTTATTTTTATCTTTCCCAGTCCGTTCTATATCTCGGACGTTAAGAGAACTATACATATATCGACTTTAGCCAACTTCAAACTGATTTGCAGCATGCATTTCTGAAAACCATATAAAATTTTATCTGTGTTTTTTTTGTTTAATGAAATCAGAATTACAAAATAAGTTTTGTTGGCTGCTAAAAGAAGCACAAATTAGGTCCCACTCTTAGCAACCAGATCAGTAGATCATCGATTGACTGCATAAACAGAGGTTTGGAGAGGAACAACACTAGTCTATGCATGATTTGCATCTGCACTGGAGCTCCTTTTAATTCAACGAGGCATCCAGCACCAGCAATCATGATGGTTTCAAAAATTATAAAGACTTATCAAGTATCTACGCACCCAATCCAGACTTGGCAATCATCACAGAAATACCAGATCACGTACGCAGCATTTACCAGATACATAAACTTTCATGTGGAAGCTGATTGAGAAAAATAATGCCGAAACATATGTATAAATACTTTTCAGCTAGACTAATACTCCCAATCTTGCAACCAATTAAGAGTTGTTGGAAACATGCCATAAATCTTCAAAACAATATCTACAAACAAGGACGTAAAGTCATGCAGTTGAAATTCTAAATCCAAGAGCTCAAAGTCATAGAGAACTAGAAGTGTATGGCCAGTATGGGTATTTCTAAACTCAAGTAACAGAAAAAAATGAGATAAAAAACATAATAGTTTAACAATGATGAAATTCATTGTCAATAATGAATTTTTTATTTAATTATATAAAAATAAATTAAAGAGATATCACTTTTTGAAATTGAGGAAGAATCAATTGAAAATAATTATTTGAATCAATATCGTTAGTTTGATAATATGTATTGAAATTCAAATTAAGATGGACTAACTTTAAGCAATAATATCTGAGATGAATAAGAAAATTTTAAAAATAAGATTTTAGATACTTGATATAAGAGAAGTCACTTGACTTGTTGAGAAGGATAAAGTAGATCCTAAATTTCAAGGGTATGAAATATGAATAGATATAAACAAGTAATCAGTCTGTCGATAATGAAATGAACTTATAACATTGGTTTGCTCCATTTAATTTTAAGTTAAAATTGGACATCAGATTCATATAATCCCCCGACATAGCGTGCCCATTGTCGGATCACATGTATCATTTATGGATTATATCATGTTTCTTTAACTCGTTGTTTATATCATCAGGTGTTATACTTTTACAACGGTCAAGCCTTGGATCATTGAGCCCTTTACCATGCAATTATTATCCATTTGTCCATTGATTAGTGCAAGAGTTCTGGGGTACATAGGGGATTCAAGAACAGGCTAATAGGATAATACAGATGCTTGTAAGAACATATTCTGTATCCCTATGTTCTAAGGGAAGCCAACCAGGTAGACTAATTATGGGTTAGAAATAAGGCCTTTCAATACAAATTAAGCGATTGTACTTTGTCAACAATTGTGCATAAATATGGGAAGATGTATATGATACAGGGTTACCAAATTAATGAGTGTTTATATGCACAAGGAAATGGCTGCAGAAGACAAGATGTTTCAAATGGGCATTTAATAATATAATATGTACAAGAAACTGAACAATTTATGGCCATTCAATCTGTTTGTATTCCGGCTCTCTCTTTTCCAAGCAATATTCTCTTATTTCACCAAGATCCTTGAGTTGTCTTCAAAATATTGGTTTGAAACTTCCAAATGTTGGTTTTAAGAAAGTCAGAACTTGCTTTTCTTAGGCTGATGGATATTCCAGCTCTCTCTTTTTAGCAATATTCCCTAACTTCACTAACATCCCTGAGTTGTCTTTCAAACTATTGTCTTTTTTAGTGGAACTCAAGTTTTATGTTTTTGATTGAGAATAAAATTTTCTTGTAACAAGCTGAGAGCTTAGTAAGCTTCAACTTGAGGGGGAGTGTTGAGAATCTAAAAGATATTCTAAATGATATTGTAATAAATGTAGTTTGTAGGCATACAATCCTTGATTTACAGGAAACCAAATATCCTGTATTTATGTGCAATCAATGCTATAAGCCTATATAAACACGCATCCGTGCGTACTCTAACACACAGTTGTCACTCTATTATTCCTCTATTTTTCTCTTATTTTACACAATCATATTAATTGATGGATTACGGGATCAATTAGAAGAAACTTCAAGAGACAAGCAACTTAAGAGAATCGCCACAAGCAATTACTGAGGTAAAGGAGAACCATCACAGTAGAGTTCTCAGAATTAATGTTCTTCATAGTATGGTGGTGTTGGCTGAATATACTGGTCATCTTCATCCTGTTCATCTTCATCATCCTCTTCAGCATCTACCCAATTACTGCGGTGATGTTGTGAAATTGCTTGACCATTATCTTGCATCGCATCTGGATAAATGTACTAATTATATTAGTTGCTGATGGAACCACAACAGCATTTGTTAAGCTCATTAACAAGCAAAATTAACTAACCTTGAGGTTCTTGTCCATGATCCTTTTCAGTTGGTCTGGAATATCAGTCAAGGTAGAAACTAACAGAGGATGCAAATAACAATTTACTTTAAATTAAAGGGTTTTAAACATGCAAATAAGTCTAAAATCCAAATAAAAAGTTTCACTCCTAGTGTCTGGTTTGAGCATCCCATACTTTGTAAATGCTCTCTAAGAATTCAACCAGGTAACAGATGTAAAGAAAGCAATTATAACATTTGCAGCCACAGCATCATGGAGGACAGTAAATCATGATAGAAATGCTAACATATTGGGGCAAAAAGTAGCATCAAGGATACACATTGGAATCAATGGGATTATTTCCTGGAACTGATGTTACTCCAGAAATTTGCATTGTGCTAATCCTTTGCATTTCTCGTTGCCGATCATCATTCAAAATTGTTTCTCCTTGTGGCCGCTGTTCTTCCAAAGGACTAATGCTTTTAAATGCACTTGCTGCAAAATGAAAAGGCTAATGAAAATTTCAATCAATAAAAAATCATCCAATTCAACATTGAAATTACCTGAGAGGTCAGACCAAATACGGGTGTGATCGGATGGAAGCTCTGATGACACATTTGCTCTGCAGTTCTCATGCTGCATGTGAGATGCATTTCTTTCTTCAGTATGAGGGTGTGTTCTGGTGGCCCCCGCAAGAGGTTCTGAGGAAGCCCCTTCATGAAGCTGAGAAATCAACATGGTTGCCAGTACAAGGGTGGCATCAAAATTTGAGTGAGATCCATCTTCCAAACCAAATTTAGGTACCATAAGAATAGGTCTGCTTGCCAAACACAGAATCATAAAAGAGCATTAAGGTAAATAGCAAGTAATAACACCAATAAAATACCAACATGAAAATAAAACCAGAATGTAGGAAAATATGTCTTTTTATTTAAGTGTGTTAGCATATTTCTCCACAGTAAAATCCAAGACAAGTATGTCTTTGCAACTTTTCACATTTCCTTAGCTTTATTTGGGGTTTAATAAACTATTATAAGTACACTGATCAATAAGCAATATGCATAACGCCATAACCTAAAATAGAAGGTATGCATTCATATTCATAGGACAATTCATGCCATTGAGGATAAATTGTGTTTAGATACTAAATACATCTTACTCGCCAGCTTTCTCAAAATGCAAATGGAGATCAACTTCACAGCCCTCACAAAATGAAAGAAATGCCTGCAGTTTGATGAGAAAAATACCAAGTGAGTTTCAATTATCCTTAGAATGGAAGAAAGAAAGAATAACAAAATTTCTGAAAGATAACATGATAAAAATTAAAAAATCTGATATCAGGTTACTGCATTGCTAAACTTACCTCTGTCAACCAAAAATTTAAAAACAAAAGGCTTGGCTTACTATACCTTCAGTTCTTTTACACTGAAAGTCACATCTATTGGATCTCCAGTATGAACATATTGCAAAAATTCTTCTTTAGGATCTATCCACAGTTGGGTGTGCAGCAATGTATCATTGTCTGCCATGAAATCTCCACGCATAAATATATACAGTTTTCAATAAAGCTACCAACAAAAGCATCCTCTTTACCTTTGGTTGGGTCCATATAACTTCGAAGTTCAACTGCCTTTCCACCAATTTCATTTGCAGCATCAAGAGGTAGAGAAGAAGGTTCTGTTGCAATGATAGTGATCTCTTGAAGAGATGACTGAAAATTAGCAAGTAATCTGCTTAGATCTCGAGGGCTCACAACAAAGTTGCTGGGAAATTTTTGCCTATCCAGGGACAAGTGTTGTATGTCAGGTTCTACATTGCATGTAATCCAATAGGTTTTTCTCATACCTGCAGTTAATGAATAACATATCCTTTTCAATCCACAATAGGGTCAAATATGTGTAAGTGCACACACAATAGCAGCATAAATGATGAGATGCCTAACACCATGTATATAATAGATAGGACATCCAATTATTGATAAATACTCAAGTCCAAAGAAGGACTGAGTCCATTAGAGAAAAAAACGCTACTATAGAATTTTAGAACCTTCATATGCAACAGACTTCAAAATCTATAGAAGGAGTTATGTTTAGTCATGGACTATAACAATCCCCTAAGCTGCTCAGCAAAATAAAGGAGGCAGTTGACATGCCATAACAATTACTAAGTAGAAAATGTCGCTAGTTTTAATTCAGAAACCAACTACATTATCAAGATTGTTTCAAAGACAAGTAAATGATTAGTCTCCAATGGTAACCCAAATTCGATAGCAATTGCTAGTACTATAACTTTTCCCTTGTTGACCAACCACCAAAGATTGAGTATATATTAAATAAGCATATTACCATTATAGCAATCCAAAATCCACTGCAGTTTGGGAGCATCTGGATCAGGCAGTCTCACGGTCAAATGGTCAATATTGGTAATAGGTGTCCTGAGAACAGCACAAACAGACTAGTCAAAGTACGTGGGCAAGAAATGTTCTCTTCCAAACCTCATTTAAATTAAAGCGAGAAAAGACCTTTCCACACCTTCAGAAGCACACTACATTGCACGGAATTACTAGAAACGTTAAACGAATCAAAGAAGCCAGACTTGAGAGCGATGCATTGATAAGCAGAACGTGATGAATTAATAGTGTGGAAAAGAAGCTGTAACAACGAATCAATGAACAGAAATAAGTAGTGCATAAGTGAAGTACTACTAAACAACCAATAATCAACAATCCTTAGTTCGATTAAATGTACTAATTCCGCACGCAAAACCCTAACTAAAATGTAAGGAGGTGCAGAAAGCTTCTCCGGAGAGAAAATGACGAGAAATAAAAATATATTTCCGATTAGTAAAGTGGCGCCATAATCAAAACGTAATTTCAGTTTCTCTGAAGCTGGTTCGGAATAATCGTCAAATGAAATTGCGTTCGTATTGAGAAATCGTGAAACGGAAATGAAGAAAGAGAGAGTTACAGTTGCAGTTGCAGAGGAATGTTATTGTTACCTGAGAGGAAGAGGCTTGAATAGCGAGCTCGTTTCCGATGCGTGCGAGACAAGTGATGCATCGCGCAAAGGTTTTCAGAGCGTTGTCGCTTAACGTAATCTCCATAGTTTGACACAACACACTGAATAGTGAACACGGTGAGGAACGCGCCTATTTAGGGTTCGAGCCTTGGCGGGAAGAAGGTCACGATCCACAGTTCCAACACCTGCGTTTCACTAATGCTCGTCAAAGAATTTAATCAGTCACGTAAGAAATGTTTGGTTTAAAGGATTGAAGGATGGTGAAAGTGAAAACAGATTAAATAAAGTTTAAGATTTGAATTAAAATATTGTGTAGATGTGTTGGATTATATTAATTTTTAAGGATGTGTTTGATAGATAAGAGTGAAAATAAATAAAAGTGTGAAAAATGAAAATGAATGAAAAAAATTGTAAAAAAAGTAGTTTGATAAATATGAAAGAAGGTATTAAAAGAATGAAATGTTTGAATTAAAGTAATTTAATATGTAAAGTATTAGATAAGAAGAGATAACGATTATAATTTAAGTTGGTGTTAAAAGTGTGTGAGAGACAATTCCAATCCTTCTTTCTTTCTTTTTTCTTCTCTCTTCTGTGTTAAGTATAATATCCTATTCTTTATTTACTTTGGTCTCTTTTTTTCTCAATTTGAAATGAAAGTTGAAGCTCATGAATCCCACGTAATTTTCAAAACATTCCATTCTCTTCCATAAGTAACAAACACCCCACCTTTCAATTTTCATTACATTTCATCCTTACCCACTTTCACCCCCTTTAACTTTTACTGGAACTAAATCCCTAAAAAAATTCATCTAAAATACATTTAAGATGAAAGTAACCAAACACTGCTTAAGAACTCACTTGATTGCAAAGAGATTTTAGCTTTTAATTTTTAAATGTAATTTCTAAAAAAAATATATTTGACGAAAAATGGAGTTGAAAGAGATTTTAACTTAATTTTAAAACACTTTTAATTTATTTTTTAAAAATAAATATGTGAATTTAATTTTAAATTTACAAAGAACACTCTCCTTACACTTAGCAATGGTACTACCTCCCTCGTCATCACTTGCACCTTAAATTAATTTTAATACTCGTTTTTCTATATAAGTAATTTTAAAACTCTATGATAGAAACATTCAAATTAAGTTTAATTTTAAGATTAGAAATTAGATAAAATTAAGAAATGACAGTTGTTTAATTTATTTTTGAAACTTACAACTAAAAAGTACTCTAAATAGGCCCTAAGCCATGTAATCCATAATTTGCATGCGAGGAAGTTGAATAGATATATGACCTATGAACGTTTACTTAATTCTTTTAGTTTTTGTAAATATAAAATTATTTATTTTTAGTCTTTAAAAAAATTGTGTTTTATTATTTAATTTTAGAAATGTGTTCAGGTGTTTCTTCCAACTACAAAATGTCTTGCATAGAAGGTCAATAATGATATTTTATAAACATCATTCTCTCTTAATTTATTAATGTATCATGACGAAATCATTGGAATACTATAATAGACAATACGAATGCAACAATCCTAATAATCCCGGTAGACCTGAGGTTTGAACAATTTGATATTTGTTTTTCATGAAAAATCATTTTATTTTAGTCTTTACTAATTCATTATAAAAATGAGGATTATACATAACACATATTTCTTAAAAAAAAAATCTAAAATAAAGAGATTAAAAGTAAACATTACCTTATTAATTATTTATCCAAACTAAAAATATATTTAATTATAAATCTCTTAAACCAAACTACTTTTATTATCAATGGAGTGGCTATGTTCTAAAGTGATAAATAAAGAGAAATTTTGAAAATTAAATTAAACAAAGAGGAAAAAGGGGAAAAAATTAAAATTTGTTGTTAAAAATAAATTTCTCTTATGTTTCTACTTTTTTCTCGAGACAAGTAAAAGGAAATGTATAATTATTCATATTTTTCTCTCTCATTTTGACATGCCATAAATGTAGTCATAATTTGCACTAAATTAAGTTTTTTTTCTCTAGAGAAGGAAGGCCTGAGGCACAACCAAACAAGATTTGCATTTATGTATTGCTTTTTCGACAATTATTCTTAGGAAAAAAATACTAGCAATACATCTTCTATAATAATCTTTTAAATACACTTTTTATTATTTACTTAAATTTATTGAAATTCATAAAAATTTATAAGTTTTACTTAAATATTATTTAATGAATCTCATTTATGATTTTACAGTTTTGAATAAGCTTTAATAAATTATAAACACATGGTGGGTCCTAAAATTTTATGATTAACACACAATGAAATACTAAATAAAGTCTTTTTTATATTTTAGTATTTTAAAATAGACACGCGATATCATAAAAAATATACATTCTATTTCACTAAAAAAATAACATAATTTTAATAAATCTGGAATATAATATATTCTTTATTTGAGTTACTCTTATGTTATTGTATATTGTTTAATTTAAATCTCTAAAAAAATTACATACATATAAATATTTATATATATAGTAACAAAGTGACAGATTGGGATGCAAATTTGGCTCTGCTTGTCCCCAACGCGTAAAAGGTAAAATGGTTTAAAAAAATGATATTATATTTTTGGGACCAATTCACACTCATCAAATTATACAGAGTTAGGATAAACTCACATGAATATATATTTTTAAAATATTAATTATATTTATGTTTTAATTTACTTTTATATTTGGTTTCGCAAAAAAAATTCTCTAGTTCCATCATTATCATTAACAAAATATCAAATCATGTTAAAACTTACATATATTTTATTCTCTTTGAAAATACTAATTTTAGTTTTGTTTTCTTTATAATTTTTTGTGTGTGTTTCTTCAATATATAGATATATCACAAAGTTAAAAATTCAATCAATATGAATCAATGATTATAAAACATTGGAAAAATTAATTAAAAGATTGACACTTTTTAATAACACGTCATATTTTAATTTGAATAAAAAGGAGGCGTAAAATAAATAACAACTTCAATCTAATATACCTATATAAAAAAAGACTATCAAGCAAAATTATATAATTGAACATTTTATATTAATGACATTTGGTAAAAAATAAGATTAAAATGGTAATTGGATATTTCCTCTAGAAAAACTTGGATTTTGCTAATTGCACCTCCTTTTTAATTAGTGTACTCCAATATTCCAAATAAAAACTTCCTAATTGCACCCATTTTTTATAAGTACACACTAATATTTCTAAATTAAAACTTGCTAATTGTACTTCCTTTTTGATAAGTAAATTAATATTTCCTTTTAAATCTTAAATACTCATTATATCATTTATTTCATCTTCTTCACACGTTATCTCTTTAACGCGTGGGTAGTGGTATTACCTGTATATGCAGGATATCGTACTAGCTAGTTACAAAAATGTAAATTCTAAATATTATTTTAATTTTTTCTTCCAAAAAGACTCTAAACAACTGGTACTATATTAATTCTTCTCTTATTTACTTGACAACTGTCTAGAATTATGATTTCTACAATCTTATACTTTGGGTCCTTCATATTTCTCAATATTATCACAAGAAGAAATTTTTTTTTATTGAACTTCACTTCTTTCTTTCTCTTATTAATTTACTTGACAACTGTCTAGAGTGCAGTGATCTTCTTTCATTTTATGTTATGATTTCCACAATTTTCTCTATTGGACCCTTCATATTTCTCAATATTGTTGGTTCCTCAATTGGCTGAGTCTAGTTATTAGCAAGTTTGTAATGGGGTAATAAAAGATGGAACATCAAGTGGATTAATTGCTTATGGCCTGATTTCAATAAAGATATATTATCACAAGAAGAAAAAATTATTATTGAACTTCATTTCTTTATTTCTTTCTCTTATTTTTGCTACACATCCATTTTGTCATTAGTAAATTATGTTAGATCTTGCAATTTTTTAAATATCTTTTAGTCTATATGCTATGTTGTCTTAACTACATTTTTAAGAGTTATGTGTGTTCAAATATCTTCCTTGTCATCTTCTCTCTTTTCTCAACACTAGAACATTCTTATTCTCTGATGTTCTCACCATTTTCTCTCCTGTCTCACATTCTTCATTCACTCAATTTATTTTCTGTCTTCTAAAAATAAACCAATGAAATATCTTTTTACTTTTCTGTTAACCGTCCAACATCGTAACCCTCCCTAAAGATGTCTTTGTCAGCCATTATCACTACAACTTCTTCATAATTTTTTCATGATCTATAGTGATTAGTAGCAACAAAAGTGAACAATTTTCTTAGTTTCTATTTCTTGGTTGATTTTGATTTGGCCTAATTACTTTCTTTGTTTTTTTCTCCTTCATAATTTTTTTTCTAATACTGTGAATATTGACTAAATTTGTTAAAAAAATTTATTTGATATGACATATGGGTTAAAGTCTTTTGTGGAAAAAGATACTAAACAGGTCTTTATAAGAATAAATGAAAATTGGAGAATTTTTTAAATATTTATTTGATTTTGTTCTAGACTAATTTATTGGTTGCAAATTATGTATTTGGTCAAATGTCAAAATGACATTTTTGGGTATGTTTCCTTATTTCTCATTTTATTTTTAAATTTATGACACTTTTGAGATTACTTTTCACATGAGAACTTTTCATTTGATTCCGTCGATTTTTTATCTTGTGAAATTTGATGCAGGACCTTTATAAAAGTGAGCATTGGCATAAACAAAAGTAAATAAAAGTAAACCAGTTGATGATTGAGTAGAGGATGAAGATTCAGAGTGAAAAGGTGTAAGACAAAATGGAGGGAAATAAAATTATTACTTTGGTAAATTGAAAAAAAATAACTAAACAAGTGAGAAGTTTACTAGCATAACATTAATTTTACATAAATTTTTAAATTTTTTTTAAATTTAAGTTCATAACTAAAAGTTGTTTGTTACATATTACAATTTTTGCTTAAATTGAAAATTAGTATTTTTGTTCAAATATAATTTTTTCATTTTTTCTATCCATCTTATATCTTTATCTTACAGTAATTATATGAATTGAAATTCTAACAGGTTTTCAATCAGTCATACATTAGTCATGTTCTACTAAAATTATTTAAGTTCATAATAGAAAGTTGCTTACTATATATTACAATGGTTGCTTAGATTGGAAATTAGTACATCAAATCCAATCTAATTTATTCATTTTTTTTTATAAGGTAAACGATCCTCAGCGAATGATATTGTATTTTTTTTAGTTTGGTTGGTTTCATTTATGGTTTGCAAGTGATGTGTTTGATCAAATGCTTTAAAGAATTTTGTATTTCTTTATGACAAGCTTTATTTTTTTTAAAATTATTTGGTTTGGTATTTGACAAACATGGACAACCCTTGCTTTGTGATTCATTTTTACAAAGGTTTTTGTTTTTGTTTTGATGAGGTAAATGGTCCTATATTGTGTTTTTTTATAACTTGGGATCATCTTATTTGTGGTTTGCAAGTGATGTGTCTAACCAAATGCCTAAATGAAATTTGTATTTCTTTATGACAACTTTAATTCATTTGAATTTTTTGGTTTTGTATAAATTGATAATATTTTGTAGGTAACCTATTTCACTTTTCAATTCTATTGTGAAATCTTCTTTATCTTTTTCATTTGAGTAATCCAAAATTTTGTGAAGTAGTGTGTCCGTGAGTAAGTGATTCTCAATTTTTTTTTATATTTTTAATTGTGTGATTTTGAGTTCAAAGCTTATATTTTTTTTTCATTTTAACTTTTGTCATTTTAATATCAAAGCTTCAATTTTTTTTTGTTTTTATTTTCACTTTTAAAATTCTAATGTCCAGTAGTGTGTCGTGGGTGGATAAGTTCAAGATTTTTCCCCTTTCATTTTTACTTTTCTAAGTTTTATCTTTTCCTTTGCTTTTCATTTTTTGTTTTTCATATTATTCAAGTATTCTGATTTTTTGATTTTAGGAATTTTAAGCTTGTGTTTTAGGTAAGTGATTCTTTTTCAAACTAATATTATGATAAGGCATCGATACACAAACATGTTAAATTTCATTTATCTATTTTCAGTTTAATATGTTTTTTCAATTTATTGTTTGATTAAGATTTCTCATGAAGTAGATGAAGTCTACAACTCAACTCAAAATTGCAGTATGATAGTCTACAATTCTTTGATATATGTTTCAAATTTTTGCTAGTGTTTTTTAGTCTTGCTTTTGCTTCGTATATCATAAGTACAAATTTTGCTTAAAATTGTTGAAATTTGTTTTGCTTATGAGGTGTTCAACAAAATGTCTCACCCAAATTCTGTTATTATAAAAAATAAAAAACAAGACATGACGGTTGTAATGTGAAATTTCCTTTTAAGAATTTGAAGTTCTCTATCAATACTTAAATCTAATTTTGAGAATGTGTTTCTTGCTAAGTTTTTCTCTTGGTTTAAAATGATTTTTAGCTTTTTTATTTATAAGACACTCATTGATTAATTTCATGAGGAAACCTACAATTGTATAATTCTTAATTTATTCTTGATGAAGGGAAATGATTCTCTTTTCAACCTTTCGTGTGTTTGCAGTCTTTTAATTTGTTCTTGTTGTTGACTGAAATTTATAGCTTCCAGGCATATCAATGAGATGTCTTGGTTCTTTATATAAAAGTTATGAAAGCTTAAGATAACATGGAGTATGGTCTAACTCTATAATTTGAAAATGACTATGCATGTTATATATTATTTATATGATTTTATTTATTAATGAAAAAATTGAGGAAATACTCGTTTGGTTAAGATCATATATCTATAAAGTGTGGGTTGAAGCATTTCCATTCAAGTATGATAGATTTTTTTTGTTACATTAACATTTTCATTATTTTATTGTGTTTGCTCCTATAACCACCATCTCATTAAAGTGACAAAATTTGATCATGATAAACTATGATCTATAATTTGTATAAATAAGTGTCTAATTTTTACAATTTTATTGACATCTTAGATTTAAAAGAAGCTACTTCACCTCTACGCAAATATGCCTCTTTAAGGGACTTTTTTGTTCCCACTTTAAAAGAAGATTTCAGGCCTATTGATATTACATTGTCTGATAATGATTTTAAGATTTGAGGAATTAAACGGAGTTGGAGTAATGATTGAACAAATTAAATTTAAAATATTTATATGTTTACTTATTATAAAAAAAATTCCAATTTGAAACGGAATGAAGCACAACAAATTAGTACATCTCTTACGAACGCATGGATTACATACTAGTTTATTATAAAAATAATAAAGAATAATATAAAAAATTATTACAAAACTATAAAAAAATTCAATTTTGGGTTCTTTTTAGTCGTAGGTCCAATGTCGTTGTACCTCCAAACTATCTTCGTGAATATCCCTGCATAGTGATGGTGTTTGAGAATATATTCTTAAAACATTCTGCTAACTATTTATTTTACGTAATATATTAAAAAACTAGATTTTTTTAAAACACTTCTAAACAACCAAAAGTTGTCACTACAAGTGGTTCCATATTTAGATCTCTTGAACAAAACTTGTAATACTAATTTATACATCTTTAGTTTGGATAGAGTGACCCAATGGAAGGTAAATTACATCCTTATTATGAAAGAAATAAAAATAAAACACTTGTAAACAAAAATAACTAGGAAAAATCATTATTAAAATTTAAATTCAAACATTTTAATATTAATTTTTTTTATTAACGAACGAAAAATTTAACAGTATAAAATTATACTTTTTAATCATCTTTACTTATTAAAACCAAGATCACTATTATATAATATTTAGTATTACACAAATTAGATATTTAGATATTAGATATATGTAGTATTAGATATGTGATACTTAAATATTAAATTATATTTAACATTGTTTTTTTTTCTAATATTTGTATAAAGGAGATTTTACATCACTAATGTCATTCAAATGAAAATAATACATAAACTTAAAGTTTGTTCAGTGGTGAGAATAGGATAGGATAAATGTGCTATATTAGTGTAAAACTAGAATAGGATACATAAACTTAAATAATTCATGCTTAACTAAACTCAATTTCATATCTGCACCAAAAAATAAACTAAATTTTTATTGTAAAATTTTATCGAAAATAAAGTCTACACTCTTTAATCCGCGAGAAAGTTAGATCGATACCAATGCTAAGTTCGCGAGCTTTGATGTTACGATTCTTCGTGAATCTTTTCATCCATAAGCTTGTCTAGACTCTAGACTATTCTATCTTGCTTCTTTTCTCTCTCTCTCTCCATAATCGAAATGACAACACATGAATAAGATAGAGCAAAAAGGAGAAAGAGGATAAAAGGTAATGACATCAAGTATGTTCCTGCCTCGATCTATAATGAAGCACACCATAATGCATGATTTGTGAATTGTGACTGTTCTCCCTTTTGTCCCATTTCACAATTTCTCCTAATTTTTTTATTACATTATTGATACAAAATATTATTAATTTTGTCAATCATTATTTTTTATTGAAAAATTTAACTGATCACTTTTAATTAGATTTTTTTTTTACTTTCAACTACATTTTTCTATCCATAAAACTTAAACATGATCAACACCAAACCTTGAGATATGACAACACAGCTAAAAATGACCCAATTTTTTTGAAATATAATTATATAATAACTTTTATATTATGTATATTGTTTTTAAAATTAAATTAAAATTAATATTTTTTTTCATATATTTTTTTTCAAATTAAGATATGATATGCAATTAAAAAGCATTATTATGTTGTTGTTAGTTTTCTTTTGTGTTACATTCATAAGTTTATATTGAATGAATTTTTTTCTCACGGTAACATATCAACAGTAATTGATATGTGATAATAAACGTAGAATATCAATAAAACTAAAATATTAATAAAAAAATTATAATATTAAATATGAAATGATATTTTATCAATGATAAACAATAATGATAAAACTAAAACATTTTATTGAAAAGATAAAATATAAAATTAAATTATAAATATTAAAAAATTAAAGTTATAAAAATTGATGAGTTTCTCGCATATTTACCCAAATCTGTAAAATTCAATGGGATGTAGATAGATTTTAAAAATATAAATCTAACTTTTTTAAATCGGAGCCTATCATGATTTTTGCAAGGACCAGGATATGAGAATGAAACCTATCACCTATTTGTCTTGTTGTCATACTTACCTTTTTCTTTTTTATCTTTGTCATGCCTACCTTTTGTAAATATTTATGTTATGTAATTGTTTTAAGAATAATTTAAATGATAAATGATAACATAAGATAAAATTGTTCAAATTGAATAAAAAAATGTGATATATCATTTTAAGATTTATTAAAGATATGTTATTCATTTAATGTAAGGAAATGTGTAATTTTTAATAAAATTAAGTGTCTATTTTTATATAATATATATTTATAATTTAAATACTTAAATATAAAAGTGTATAATTTAATTCATGAAATCTCATGATCATCTTGGATACGAATTAAAAATTTTGTTTAAGGGAATTTAGTCGAGTACCAATCTTTACCAATAATATTAATACTTGTGAATTGTGATTATTTCATTCAAATATATATTGAGAAATTAGCAAACATCCAATCTACTGAAGTTTCGTTAAACATGTGATCTCATAGAAGCAAGTTAATTCGACCTCCGTGGTGCAAGTAAACCCTTAATTATCAGAAAACCGTATAAGCCAAGCAATTTCTCACTAAAATTTAAAATTTCCACCATGACTGCATTATGAAAGAATAGGAATAAATTGTCGCATGTTTGGCTAAATTAAAGATAATAAGGGAATTTCCAAAAAGCATCAAGTTAGTCAAAGCCATAAAGAGCTTTTTCATCGATTTAAAGAAGGCATTAGTGGTTTGAATAGTTTCAATCCCATTCTGAACTTTTTATAGCTGAATCTTATTCCGATTTAAAAAATTCCTCAAAAAGTTTGATCCAAAAATACACCCCCTACTGTTTTCGTCCCCAACAAGCAAACCAGGGACGTGGCTAATGAATAGCGGGTATTCAGTGAATGTAATTAACAGTATAATAATAATAAGCATTTAATATTCAAGAAAGCACAACGAGATTAGCATTTAACACTAAGCTAATAAATTCTAACCACAAAAAGAAAGTTAGCTAGTTATGGTGGTTGAAATTGGTTCCTGAGATATCCCTCACATGATAAAACAGGCATTAGGATTTTCATCGCTGAATAATTCGAACGAATATGAGGGCGGTGAAGGTGATGTATAAGTTTCTGAATCGGACTCAGAGCCAACGCATCGATACACGTGAGTGTACGAATACGGTTGCGGGGACGTATAATACGCAGCACCGTAGCGGGTGACAGTGGGATACGCTGTGTGGTAGGTTCCAGTGTACACCGGAGATGCGGGTGCATGATAGTGCGGTGGGTACTGATGCCGTGGGGGATCCTCGTCCGGTGGGCCCAACATTGTAACCGATCTTGGGCCCGGCCCATGTCCATGACCATGACCATGACCACCAGGCATCTGGTTCCAATCTCCTCCACCAGAGTGTTCAACCACAGTAACACCCTCGTTGGCGTTGATTACAAGATTCCCTTTTTGCCCCTTGCTTTTGGTCTTTTTCCCTCCACAACCACCCTCGTTCTCATCCACCATGCCAGGGACGTTGATAGTAACCCTTTTCTCCCCCATCATCGATGACTGGTAACCGGGTGGTACCATCACTGTTTGCCTCACCTCCATCCTCGGGTCTTGGAACTGCACCCCGCTTGCGCTTCCCTCTCCAATTCTGTTAACGTTGAAAAATCCTTCGCTGTTTTTGTTGGATGGGTCTTGGACGACAACCTTAATAGCTTCCTTTTCGTTGTTGTGCTCGTCGCCGCTCTGGTTGCTTTCTTCGCTGCTTTCTTGTTCGCTCGGTTTCTCTTTGTTCTCTGGGTTTGCCTTCTTCTTCTTCTTTTTCTTTTTCTTCTTCTTCTTTTTCAGTTCTGGTTGGTCTGGCCATAACTCAGCGCGTTTCCCTGTCTCTGTTAGTTTCTTAATCAAAGTATCGCTGTCTACGTTCCCCTTTACTATCACCTTCTGTTGCCTCAAATCAATTGACGTGCAATAAACTCCTGACTTAACGAGTAATTAATTCATGATTAAGAATAATAATGTTCAGACAACCTCGAAATTTGAAAATAAACAAGAATTATTCTAAGAAACTTCTAACAATGATTTTAATGGAGCGCTAAGATTTAAGGAAACTATATGGAGTTACCAAAGTATGTATAAATAGAAATGAAATGAAAGATGTTAGGTTTTGAACATGGTTACCGTCTATGCTCTGTAGAATTTTTTTAACTTTCCTTGTGCAGCCTTGACAATGAATGGAGACTTTCAAAACACAGCTCTGATAAACGGAGACGTAAGAGGATTAGAATCTGCTGGACTCGAGAAATGGTAAAATCAATGGATATAAGAGAAAAAGGAAAAATAATGCCTTTACCTTGCACATGAGAGGTTCTAAAAGTTCTACTGTAGGAGGTTCTGTAATTTCGACTCTTGTTTCTGTTACAGGTGCAGCCATTGGGAAGACGGTAACTAATTAGGATGCTTGAGATGTGTAGCAGAAAGAGAGGAGCGCAGAAGGGTGCTTAACAGAATAAAAGACTTTCATGGAAACAAAGGAGTTAGGAGTGAAGAACCTTGTGAAAGAGAGGAGAAATATCGCGGGGACAGAGGAGCTAATCAGAAATTCTTAGATCTAATGGAGTAAAGAGAAATTTAGTCGTAGCTTCTTTAGTTTTATATCTTTAACTTTAGTTTAGTGAAAATTCGTACACGTTGTAACTGTTTATTATTAATAATAATAATAATAACTAAAACAATAAACAGCAAGGAACTATATACAAATATGATTTCATCTCAGTTCAGTGTCATTCAAAATTTAATACGGATTTGGTTTGTGTACACTGGATACTTATCAATATAGCATTTGATGCCTCTTCACCTTTTCTCTTTTGTCTATTTCACAATCAGCCCTAGATACCCTTTGAAGGTGGATTTTTGTTCTGTCAAAAAAAGATGGTGGATTTTTGTTTCTTTTATAATTCTTTCATATAAATTAATTAATATATTCATAAAGCTGGACCAATGCATGCATGTAAGCACTTGTTTCAGAAAACAACCCTATGGTTTGACAGTTTTTACTTGAAAGAATTAAGTCGTGCATGAGATTGTAATATAAAATTTTAAATACATTCTATTTTGGGAGAATTTTTTTTAGAAGCCTATTTTGAGAGAAATTATTGTATGATTTGGGTCTTTGAAATTATCAACTTTTCATGATCCAGGTTAATTTTTATGTCATATGTAATAGAATCTTTCAATTTATGAAAGAATTAATAAAATTATGTGATAGTATGGACTTTGAGAGACCCAAATAAATGATTTTTATAAATTAGGTAATTTAGATATTATTTTTTTGATGTTATTTAGTTTTATTTTAATTTCTTAAAATACTTGATGATGACAAGTGTATAGTTGTTATTCATTAGGATTATTATATATTGTAAAGTTTGCATTCTATTATTGAGACATTAATAAAAGAAATCTGAATTTTATATTTATGTCTTTAGTTTTTTAGTTGTAGTTTTAATGGTGTTTTCTTAGAAATAGTGTTAGAGTAGAATTAACACTCTGCCATTATGTTACATATGACGTGAAAATTAATCGTAAAGAAAGAAAGGTACGCAAAACGCAATTCAAAAAATAAGAGAAGAAGAATTTATTGCCTACTAAATAATGGTACGTAAATCATAACTTTACCAATTTAGTTGAACTTGAGAGGAGTGGTAGATAACTGTAAAATCTCACATCTAACAAGTAAAAACAAATAAAAGTGAATATAAACATTGATGAATTAAGTTCAATTAGTTCAAAATTCTTAAAATTCCATCATCTGACATCGTCTGAGGAAAAATTTAATTTATATTTGTACAAAGTGAATAAACAAAAAAGAATGCCAGATCCCCCTGCCACCTTTATATGCTGCAATTAACAAATCATTCATTACTTGAGGAATGGGGGATTTTCTTTTGAAAATTTATGCGAAAGGTTCACTGCCTTCCACGTTAAATTATCAGAGATTTAGTTAACAAATTTACAATAGCGTGAATTCTACAGATCATATTGAGCTGTGAAATTTATACTACAAAAATTTGATGATTGCACATAATTTTGAGATGTAGATTATTGGTTGAAAACTTTAAATTATCAACTGATTCAGTTCACAACTAGACTATATAGCAAATGATATTAATCATTCATATGTTATCATGTTATTTAGATTTTTTTAATTTTTTTATTTAATCACTTAATTTTTCAGCATTTGCCCAAATGAAGCAATATTTTCTTTGTATTAGTCATCAACGGCAAAAAATTTAGCTAATTGCCAAAGTATAATCCAACTTATTGTTAAGAATGTTAGATCAGAAAACAAATATAATTAATTTTTGGACACCCAAAAACTTATTTGATACTTAGTGAAAGAAAAAGCAGAAATAAGAGAGTTTGTGTGAGATAAGTCATATGACATAACAAAAAGAAAGAGATGGAAAAAATGATGGGTGAAGTGTTTGGAGGGGAGAGGTGTTCATCAATTACTAATCTTCTGCTGTTGTGATTATATGACTATAAAATCAGCACCGGTACAGTAGTATTATGAATGAATGTATTTAAAGGATTAAAATGAGAATTACAGACAAATATGCATACTTATTTAATGAACTTTCAAGTACTTTGCATGTATTGGGTTTTCTCAATTTCTTAAATATTCTGGATGATAATCAAACTTCCTGTTCGTAGTTATGTGCTCATTTTTCTTTTTGGTGAAATACAGATTCAGTATGTTGTTAACTAGAATAATATTCAAACAGTTTGCTATGTGTTGAGATAATCATTATATGATTTCTTTGATGGTATGCTTATTTTTATATATATTTTTTTATAACAGACGGTATGCTTATTTTTAACAACGTAATCATTTCATTTTATACAAAATGAATACAATTTTTTTATACATGTATACAACACCAATTGAATGCAGCTAGCTGCTTTATCTACCTAGCTCTAGCACCAAAGAAAAAAAACAGCAAACTAAATTTCCCTCAACTACCTACGTACGCTACAGTTGAAAAAAAAAAACTAACTATGATAAAAGAATTTAAAAATTCTCTTTATGAAAATCAAACTTGGTGTTAGTATTTCTGGAAAAGTCAAGAGAAAGCCTCTTAAGTTCTGCAACCAATGTGGGCGCCCCACAGTAGAAAACACCTGAAAATAATTGAATGTATTGAAAATGAGCTAAGATCATATATATATGATGGTATATATATTGAATTTTGAAAAATTAAACTAGAGCAACATCAGTACTTACCAACTCTTTTCCCAGGGTGTTTGAGTGCAGTATGTTTGAAAACACTGCGCCAATTTGGTCTAGCAAAATGTGTCTTGACCCTTGTCCCTGAAACTATATCCACACCACTTTTGGCATGGTGGAGCGATTGAAGCATAGTGATCAAAGCAGAACGAGCATCTCCTTCCTCATACACACTTGTGCAATAGTTATGAAGTTCAATTATTCCATCCTTGTCATACTCGGCAACGTCATCCATCACACCCTTGAACCATTCGAAGGAACCTTGTTCACGAGTAACCCAGTAGAAATAGGCACGGTTGGTGGCAAAAGGTTTCCTCTTGTTGTTCTTAACTCCACTTTCAACCATCCCTTCTTCTATGTCTTTCTGTTGTTTCATGTTGTTTAGCACATCTTTGAGTATACTAATCAAAGGGGTGGCACCAATTCCTAGTCCCACAAGAAGGATTACTTCGTAGTCTTTGTAGTCTTGGGCTGGAGCTCCATAAGGACCATCAATCACGAGCTTTGGCATCCTACAATTAATTTCGGCTTCACTAGAGTCAGTAAAGAACCAATTTGATATTTTAAATTATAAAATCATTGTCTCTAGTTCATAACTTACCTTGGTATGTTGTTGCCTTGTAACATGTCAGCTCGTAGAAGACCACTCTGGTCACCACTTGCTGGTTGACATGCCTGCATCAATCACGTGAATGGAATAATAATGTAAGTTATATTGTGCAAACATATTTGAGGAAAAGTACTAGCATATTTTTCCCAATGAAGAAAAAGTGGTTGTCAGGTGCAGAATTCACCTTAGCAAAAACAGCCTTCAGTTGCGATGTCCAATCACCCAAAGTCCTAATGTGAACGCTTACATAGTCATCTCCTGGGGCTGATGTAATAGAGAAAGGATGCCTACAGATGCAACACGACAAAATTGTTAATTTTTTTGTTAACGTCTCTCCCCTGATCTTAATGGTAATATGCTATAAAAATATTAAGAAAATGAATGTTCACTTACCATTGAAAAGGAGAGACATCTGGGCAGTTAACAAAAATATACTGTCCACTCGAGTACTTAAATCCTTGTGGTTTAGACATGTGCAAGGCCAAGACATTTCCTGGGTACACCGCAACCTGAATTTTAAGAAGAAAACGTTAAAATTTTAGTTTAAGGTCATTCATAGCAAAAATGAAATTAATTCAAAGAGAGAAGAGAAGGTAAAATCTTCAGAATTAATGTACCTTCAAAATCTTGACACTTTTGTAGCCAGACCTAAAAGCACGAAGTAATCTCTCGCATGCGTATAGTATTATAGGAATTGCAAGATACATCCAAGTCTGTGGCAATAAATTGTGTGACCATATTAAGAAAAAAAAATTCATATCAAGCAAAATTAAAGGGAAACGGAGATATATAGTGCATGCATGCATACCGTTTTTTTGTACCATTTCTTGGAGAGGTACAAGTAGTAACCGTGAACGATGAAAAGCCCATAGACAATGACAAAAAGATGGTGGGAGTACCAAAAGGCATTGAACCCGGTGAGCCTTTTGAGAGGTTTAGGGAGGTTAAGCTTGTTTCGTCGGAACCAAGGTTGGGCCAAAGTGTAGGCTATAGCCATAAGCACCACAATGGCTATCCCGGTCCAACCCTCAGTTCCCTTCACGAACCACCAATAATTATTGGGTCTATCTTCTCCAAAAAATGGCTTCATGGGCTCATATTCCTCGTCCGTTGCGTGCAACAACCTTGGGAAATCACACGTTAAATGTGCAATTGCATGTATTCCAACCCCAATTGCAATGCCAAAAGCTATCACCTAAAGGAATCCAAGCCATACATAATTAGCTAATTAATTAAAAATACAACAAAATTAAGAGTCAATTTTTGTATAAAATAATTATTAAACAATTAGCACTATCTATAATCTCAATCAATATCCACGTGACACATGTGTCATGTAAATATTGACCGCCGAGACTATAGTAATCAACTATTCGAAAACCATTTAATAATTTCTCCATTGATGTATATATATACATACCTTGTGAAAGTTGATGTTGTCATCAAAAGGAACAGCCATGCCTAACTTGGTCTTACTTCTGAGCCAAGTGATGGTGTTTCTGCAAACTGGTAAAAGGATCAAAGCCATGTTGAACTTGAGGGTTTCAGCAGCACCTTTGGCTGAAGTCACACAATAGCCCATGACGTCGAACACGGCACGGTGCTTGTATTGGATGAACTTCCAAGTGAAAAGGGCAGCACAGATTGAAAGCCAGAGGAGAATAATCCAAATCCGTTTCCAATTGTCCTCCACGAAGTAAGCCAGTGACCGGAAGCCACGCTTGATGGGGTTGTGATCTTTGGTTGGGACTAGCTTCTGGCTCAGCATTTGACTCATGATACGGCTATCCGTGGTTATGTGGGTTGATTGTGCGGGGGCTTGCAAAAGAAGCATTTCCAAGTTGTATATCTGCATGCAAAAATAACATGACATGCTTCAATTAAGTTGGGTAAAAAGTTTAGTGAAAGTGACGTGTCTAAGTTTAAATACTCTTTATGTGTTTAGGAAAAAAATAAATTGGGATTGATTCATACTTTACTACTATAAGCTAAAGTAATAGGCTGGCAATTAATGTGCCATGGCCCATGGGTCAACCGGTTAAGCATGTGTGTTTTTGTTTTGTTTACTATAGGTCTTTTTCTGTTGGAAACTTGATTTATCATGTTGAAAGAAACTAGTTCCTTTTGTTAGATTCAACCCGGTTGGTAAGCATATGTAATCGGTGTGTTGAAAATTTTGAAAGGAAAATAAAATAAAATTTAAGGATTTAAGTATGTTCCTATCAAGGTCAGTTTTAAAGGAGGCCTTGGGCTCATTTCATTGGGTTTTTTGAATACTGGATTTACGATAGTTGTACAACAAAAAGAGTAAATTCTTAGTTTTCAAATTTGACATTTTAGTTCATCTTTTTAGTATCTAACTTTAATAAAATGATATTAACATTAGACCCCTTTATTTTTTACAAAATGGGAGTGAAAATAAAATAAAGAAAATAATTAGATAGAATATAAACCTCAATGTATCCAAGGTTGTCGGGATCCAACTCCTCGATGATAAGGGCTGCATATTCCTCTGCCCGATCTTGTATTTTCGACAGCTTATTAGCGGAAGCGCTTAAGGCGATAATCTGTAAAATGAATCACACTAATGTTTACATTTATATAATATTCTTCTAAAAAAAACAGTAATGTATTGTTAATTTTAAAAAAAGTGTTACACTAATAAAATGACATGTTAATTGTTACCACCTCATTTAATGAAAAAAAATGAGAGAATAATTTTTTAATTTTTTTTTATCATAATAACCCTTACCTCTTGAACTTCTTCTTGGGTGATTCTTCCGTCGGCATCTTTGTCCACCCTGACATGAATTAAAATTATTTAGGGACAAGTCACAGGAAATGGGTGAAGATCCAATCAAAATTCACAAATGTTAACTCGTAATTGTTTTTTTTTTTTTTTGACTTAGATAAGTATACGTGCATACTACACATAATGTTTCTCAAATAGCTGCTAGCTAATTTCACACAGATTTTTCAATAGTCAACCCAACCATCCGTTGACTCGTTCTTTTTCTTTAAAGGGGGAAATCTTTGGTTCCTACCTTCTTTTTTCTCCTATCCCTTAAGAGCCCACCGTTGATTCATTCTTTTTTTTTTTTCCTTGTGTATTCAATTTGTTATTTAATATGCTGATTTCTTCTTAGTTTCTACTCTACCCTCGACTATTCAACACCTAATCCTATAACAGAATATGCTAAGGTTTGAACAACGAATAAAACAGCTCACATCCTTAAAGAATAAGCTTTTTTTTCTTTTCTTTCTGTAAGTGTTTTAAATCACTATTTGGACCAATTCATTATTTTAGCCCCGAGGTGTAGCTCATTTAGCGATTTGACATTCACGTGGAATTTACTATTTAGTTAAAATATAGGGTTCCTAAATTCACCATAAATATTATGGTTAGGATTAAGTTGACCTTCTAGTGAAAACTTTAATTCCACACTAAAAAATTGTAGAATCACCTAGTTTTATAAAGGAGTTTTATTTTAGATCATTTTTCAATCTGTTAAACAAATACTCGAAGAAAGACATAGCTCAAATAAATTATTTATTAATATAAATAATGTATCTATGTTTATCTTTTTATATACATACAATTATTTTTTTGTAACAAAAAAGTGGATAATTAACCGTAAAATTATTGATAGTGATACTTATAGTCTTATGTCATAAACAAATAACTACACTGAAAACTTCATTCATTAATTAAAGATATTTTTATGCAACTCCTCAGTTGCATTAATTACAAAAAAAAACTTTACTTTAATTACAGCACCTTAAAAAAGTCTCATACCTACTACTACCTGAAACTTTCGTGTTGTAAATTAGTATCAAGATATTATGGAGTCAATAATTGCATTATGACGCATGTTTCACATGCAAATGCATGAAATGCGGCGTTGTTAATTTTTTTCTCTGTTTGATAGCGATAAATAATTGCCAAGCAATGTTCCACAAAATCTGACAATATACTCTATACTACTTTATAAGGATTTAGAAAATTGAGCACCGAAGGGGATTTCTCAATTATGGCATAGACGGATTTATAATGAAAAAAAAAAACGAAGGAAATGATGAAGTTAAAGTCTTACATATCAAAGAAGGTCTGGAGCCTTGAATCAAAGCTCTGGTCTGTAATTTGTTCCCAAAATTCGTGCAACTGATCCTTGGTTATGAAAGCTGATGTTAAGCCCCGGCGACGAGATAATGCATCAAATAATTCCCCAGCAAACTCCTTCGACTCATTCATGCCTAGATATCATTTCCGTCCAACATTAATTAGTTTTAGGAAAGGTAATTATATATTGGAGTAAAACTAGCATAAGCCATACAAATGATCAGTCTGCCCTGATTGCTAGTACTTTTTTTATACTTAATTCCTATTTTTCTTATTATTAGTGTTTTTTAATTAATTCACAATGATTAAAATTTATTAAAATTAGTTAATAATCTTGAGTTTATAAAAAAATTATAAAAAAGTAAAAGTAATTAAACATTATATAATTAGAGATTAAAGATAAATTTCAAAATATTTAATAATATATAAAGTGACTTATATAATAAAGTAATAAGCTTCTAGATATGACTTATTATAAAAAGGAAGGGAGAAATATACGATGTTGACCAGTCCCACCGAATTACATTTTTTAATGGTAGATAATATAATGATGCAAAATTTGATGAAATAATAGAAAGAACAATTCAATGGTAAAATAAGTATAAGAAAAATTTAAAATAAAATATTACTCCACCCCGAATAGTTGAAGTACATATTTCATTTGATAACACTCATCATATATACATACATATATATATATATATATATATATATATATATAATATAGTAAAAGAAATGTTAACAAAGGTTTAATAAAACCATAAAAATGTCTGCAAGTTTGGAAACTTTTTTCGAAGCCTCATTTCAGCTAATTTTGACAATTGAACGTGGAAAGAGTTTATGGATTTGCGTTGGTTAATTTTGTTCCAAACACGCACACAATCTGGCGTCCAAAACGCAATTTTTTCAGTATCGTGCATGTTTTATCGAATATTTTTTATTTAAAAAAAACAATTATTTCATAAAAAAATTGTTTGTTCCAAATGCACAGTACGTGAGTGGGGTGTAATATGAAGTAAAACAAAAACACTAAAGAATACTGGTGCGTACCAATACACTGACTGAAGCGCGTTTTGGGCAATTTCCCTTCAACGGCGAACTCATGAAAGCGCTCCTCCACCTGGGACCAGCCTTCGGTTCCAACGTTTTTGGTCATGAACTTGAGTCCCTTGAGGGCGCGAGCAGCACCAGACTTGGTCCTGTCGACCCTATCGAACTTCTTGGACGAGGTCATGCGTTTGAGCTCCTGCGACATCTGCCGGAGCCGCACCGACAGCGAGGAGGGGCGCTTCTCGAGGCGGCTGGCGAGCAGCGCCGTCTCGGGGTCCCCGCCCCTGATGTTCTGGACGGACACGGTGTCGTCGCGCACGTCCAACGTTATCTCCACGAAGTCCTCCTCCTCTTGGTCCTTGAACCTCGCGCTTTTCTTGGTGCTCTTCTTGTTGTTGGACGTCACCAATGGGCCGCTCATGGGCCCGCTGAATCCCACTCGCGTGCTCCTGCTCCCCGTGCTGGACGTCTCCGACCATGACTCCTGCTGTTGCTCTAACTGAATCTCCATCCTCTCTTCTTCTTCAATCACTTTTCCTTTCCAAACAATTGACCGAGCGTGTGATGATTTATGTACTAAGTATGAAGCATGGGTAGGTATGTGAACGTTTTTGGAGAGAATGGAACTGGTAGTACTTAAATCCTTGTGGTTTAGTTGTTGTTGGTGTTGAGAATATATATAGGGAGAGAGAGATGGTGGTGGTGATGAAATAAATAACGCGTGAGAGAAGTGTGAGAGAAGTCAAAAATGTGGGGGGAGTGGTCGGGGGACTAACACTAAAATAAAAAGGGCATGTGGAAAATTTAGGAGTTGGGCGCGTTGGTTGACGTGGGGATGCAGAGCTGTTGGTATTCAAAGCCTCCTAGCTAGCTTCTTTAGACTCCCCAATCAACACATACATCTTATTTTATTCACAAATAACACAAAAAAAAGTAAAATATGTTTGGGATCATTTAAAATTTAAGAAATAAACTTCATCCTCGTAACTTTTTTATTATTAATTTGATTACTGTAAAAATAAAAAATATTTCTATTGATTTTTAGTAATAATTTTGTTAGAGGATAATCTTCTGTGACTAATAAACTTGTACATTTAATTTGATTACAAATTAATTTAATAATTTTTAGTGATTAAATATTCTAAAAAAATTATAATTTTTTATCATTTTCTTAATTATTTTTTTCATATTTCTTAATGAGATTTTGAAAAAAATGAAACAACAATTATTTTTGATTTATCTTGTGCTTGAAAAGATAGAAGGATAAAATAATTAAATTCATTAATCATGTTAGAGAATACTAAAATTAAATCATTATTTAAAACCAATAAAAGTATATTTCATTTTTATGGAAATCAAATTAATATGAAAATTTTTATGATAACAAAATTAATACTTCAAATTTTATAGGAACCCTAAACATATTTTTTTAAAATTTTTTTTTAAAATGGTATTTAAAGTCACAGTACATTCGAAATATTGTTATACTTTTCTAAAAAATTATGTACATATAACTATAACTGCATGTGATCGTATGAATTTGTTATTTCTCACTTTAATACACACGTATTCTTTATTTCCTCTAACCATGTCCTTGTACATGACTGCGATCATATATTCATGATCATGATATTCAACAATTAAAATTATTTTATATAAAATATTGAATTATGCTGTATCTAAAAAAAATATTTCAGACTTATTTTTAAAGCAGATAAATAAATCTCTTATATGTCTCTATCTATCTAAATAACTTCTGTTTCTTTAAATATTCTATTTATTTTAATCTTTGTTCCTTAATTTACAAACGGGTGTAATTTTCCTTTTCCAGATTTGATGTCAGTGTTAATGTAGTTATATGATGTTTACCTATAATACTCCTATCAATTTAGATGATGCTACGTAGCACATGATAACAAAATAAGTTTTTTTTTACCAAACAAAGTAAGTTTCTAGCTCGTAGTATTAGATAATATTTACATGTCGTTTTCAAATTTTAAAATCTAAAAAATTATATTTTAAACGTGGTATATATATATATATATATATATATATATATATATATATATATATATGTATGTGGGGGGACTAATAAACCACTTTAGTAATTAGTTTGACGGTACAGTCTGTCAAATTTGACCATAACTAACATTTATAGTTATATAACAACTGGGTGTTATTTACTAACGTGTGTGGGGGGGGTATGGTACAAGCCATTTAGTTATTGTTTTAACGTTTGAACATGCAAGAAATTAAATCTAATTTATCTCAACTGATTTGATTATTAGACTCAATTTAATAAAGGATGTGTATGTGCGTCACGTCTCTGGTTTAGGAAGTGTTTGATTTAAATCTCTTTGGATAAATTTGATACCGAAGTTTTAGAAATTGATATAAGTTTCATATCTATCTTTTATTTTTAATTCAAATATTTCATTTTTTTTTCTCTTTTAACTTTTTATACCTCTTTCATTCCTTTAAATTAAACACGTGTTTAAGCATGAATTGGAGAAAATAAATGAATAATAAAAGAGGTCATTTTCATTTGTTGACCACGTGTTTTCTTGTGAAATTTACTAATTTGCTAATTTAGGATTTAGGATGCGTCTGTGAGTGAATTGAAAAAGAATAAACGTAATTTTCTTATTTCAAATTGAAAATTATAAAATGTTTATAGAAGTGAAGAATTACAAAATATTACATTTATATTATTTGTTGAAATTAAATTAAAGTATTAGAGAATTTATAACTACTCGTATATTATTCAATTAGATTAGACTTCTTTTGTAATTTATTATTTTATTTAAAATTATTAAATATAAAAAAATACTATACATATTTTTTTCTATTAAATTCAACACTTCAACGTATTCTTAAATAGTAAAATAATGATCCACTCGGTTGGTATGACCCATTTGACGACCGCATGACATAGACATAGACCAGGCCCTATTTGCAAGACACATGTAGATATAGCATGCAACTATTGCTCAGCGTGTAGCTAAACGAATAGCAGAGCGTTATCGTAGTGATGATCAACTATAAAAAAATTAATTTTATATTAAAAGTGTCAAATTATTTTATAATTCTCAAAAGAATTTAATCAAATAAAATAAGTGTTTGAAGAAATACACTATGTCCTAACATCTCGAAGTAGATCTTAATTTCTATATATAAAAAACACCGTTTAATTTTAAAAGGGTCTAAGGTGACAAACTCTAAACAAAAACACATTTTTAGTAGTAGTAAATAGGAGTACTGTACTAATGGCGATTAATGAGAGTTAATGGAGCTACTTTTGTAATAAATGTCAAGTAAGAAATCTAAATTACCGAAATAATATCACAGGTTAAAGAGGGTTCATTAATTGTTGTCAGTAATTCCGTAGTAATTAATTAGTACAGTTTATATCCCCCGAGCAACCATCTAGAAGATGAAGACAATTTGTCATAATTCAGTCAAACGAATAGCTTAGTCGTATCTATCGACTGTCCGATAATTTTTTTTTTCAGGTTTACAGTAAACTTTAAAAAAAAACTGTAAAGAAGAATAACAATAATATTTTAATAAAAACAATAAATTAGGAGCCTTACAAAAAATTAATGACTAATTATTTTTATACTATTGAAATTGATGATTAATTATTTTTAAGTGAAGTGGAATAGCAAAAAATTAAAATGAAATAGGAGCTTACAATAAAAAAATTCCTCTAGCGAGTCAAATTTGAACCTTATTCATTAATATAAAAAAACACTTTACGTACTACTGTACTAGACCGACTAAAAAAAAAGTTATATAAATACTTACAGTATATGTCAAACGAGGTAATAAGTAACTTGATTTAGACGATCAACAATTCTCTAAATGTCGAGTCTAGAAGATAAATTTGGTCAATCATATCTAAGTAATGATTTAATCGGTTCAAAATTTAAAGCATTGGGTTTGACAATATATACAAGTGATATATCAGGATAATGGCACAATTAGTTCGATTCACAATCTCAAAACTCCAAATATAAAAGATAAAGGTCAACTATCATATGGTCTTCCCATTTCAAATTGATTGATGTACGTTTTAGCATTTTAAAAAATATATATTAATTTATATTTTCACTTTTCAGTAAAATGTTAAAATATCTATTGTAATTTTTTCTCTAATAAATATTATTGTCTTGATATACTTAATATTACATTTATTGAAATTAAGAAACAGAGTAAATATATTTAGTAAAGTAGATATTAATAAATAATATTGTCTTAAAGTATTTATTTTTTTAATCCGTGAGAAAAGTTCTTAAGCATCAGTTAAAAATAATAGAGTTAGTATATATATATATATATATATATATATATATATATATATATATATATATA
>CM023959.1:32795508-32830171 GCA_013407115.1 Glycine latifolia | reverse complement strand
ATCACTGTTTTACTTTTAATAACATAATGAAATATTCGTTAACTATGAATGCCTAACTCTTTTTAAACTAAGATGTTCACCTGTACTCTTGGTTACTCTCGTCGATCATAAACATGTTAGCAATAAGTATAGTTAAATTTATTTCATTCAATAACTTGTACGAATAGTAAATTCCATCAATATTTCAATTATTGAATTATAATTCCTATTGAATAGATTGATTTTTCAAAGTTTTATATAATTTAAAAATTAGTCGATAAGTCATCAACTAATTTTATATTAGCACATATATAATAGATTTCAATTAAGATATGTGCAAATATTATGTACAAAATTATATATAAATATATATATTTAAGCGTTTAATTTATTTAAAATTTAATGCATACGAACATTAATTTTGTCAAATTCACACTCTTTAAATTATAACTTTTTAGAGTAAGTATACAAGATATAATCCTTGTATACATACGGGTAGGTGCAAGATCCATTATGCGAAAATTTATAAGAAATATAGCTTCATGTAAGGTTCCGCCTTTCACACACACATATATATAGATATATATTCAATCTTGATCTATTAATACAGGTAGGTACTTTTGTGTTCCACGAATTTATTGGTTTGAAGTCAAGGTTTCAACCGTGACAATTTGTATGCATACTTTTATAAAACTATATAAAAAGAATGCTTAGGCAGTAACTTGTCTACACATCCAACAATGAATTATATTAGATTAGACTAGATACTACATCTAATTTACTGGTGGAAAAAGGATGATTAAGATACACACACATATATAGTGGAAAACTTTGTTTGATAAAAATCGCGCACTAACGTATCCAACTCGATGGCATAGTTTGTAAAAGTTTTACCCAAATCTGCAGAAGAAACTTTCTACGTACATTTTGAAATGTGAACTTTAGCTGAAATAATCTTCCCTTTTGATTATTTTTTTCATGCACATATCTGAATTCAAAACTTTACTAAAAGAAAATTTCGAATTCAGTTTAAACCGGACCAATGTAATATCGGTAGCTGTCTCAGTTTTAGTTTCAATAAATAATAAAATTTAAATTGGTACGTAGTTTATTTTTTTGTTGTTGTGTGTGGAACAAATTTTATAACATTAAATTCATTTATTTTCCGAGGAAGAAACTCAACTTACGTAGAACTTACGTGTATATGTATTAAAAAAAAGTGAAGAGTAGTTTATCATATAAGTTTAACTTTTTTTTTTCGCGAGTATCCTCTCTTAATATATATGAGTTGAACAACGAAGATGTCAAAGTGGATGAAAGATGTGACCATTTCTAATTATCGAAAAAATGTCAAAGGGGAGTTATATCTACTTGATGGACATTGTCTAAATGCAATGGTAGACGACGGAATAGAGAAGGAACAGGTATTTTGAGTATGGAAGAGAAACACAAATTGCCAATGTGTTCTCCGACATCCATTTATAAAAATAATAATAATAATAATAACATGTCTCATTAGGAAATAGACAAAAATTAGGTTTCCACATATCACTGACTCAGGAAAGTTTTAGATTAACTTAACTGTGTTATTGGAAAATTTTGACTTGAAAATGACGCAGACAGATTCAAGCCTTGGCTAGCGTTGTGTAGCACGCAACGATAGAATCGCTTTAACGCAGAGCCACACGTTGAAACTATATATCAAGAACAAAACGATATTGTGCATCAAATTAAGCTAACATCACTATACGGGTTGGTATGCTTGCATTAGTATCTATCTATGCAACAAATTTCATGTTAAACTTTTTTCGCCTGCATCTATGGATCATGACTCATGAGGAGCATTTTGTCACACGAAATCTGTTTTTGACCAGAGTAATTATATGTTGTTTGAAAAATGTTATTGAATCAAATTAACCTAAATAACTTTCATCAAACAAATATTAATTGTACGGTAAAAAATAAGTACAGACTACAGAGAGACTTCCTAATAATAATGATAAAAATTAGAATTATCGAAGCATTGTTTTTTTCTTCTTCTTATAGAAAAAAATAGACTAATTCCAGAATTCTACTGTTTAATTTAAAATAAAAAATTATCGAAGCGCAGATATTTTCTTGGTATATAAAAAACCAAAACCTTTTTTTTTAAATAATAAATAAATCAAAACATAACACCTTATTGAATTGAATAATAATAAACATCCTAAATATGGAATAATAATACACGCTTTTCTCTTAAAAAAATAAAATTTAATACACGCTTTAATTTTGTGACGAAAGGCAATACATCTGTATCCTGGCAACCCTGCATACAACTACGTGTATTCGTATTCAATTTCTATAAATCAAAATAATTGATAAATATAGGCATAACTTAAATTTAAATTAGTAGTAACATATATGTAAGAAAGATTGCAATTTAAATTTAGATGATCGATTTTTCACCAATTTTTTTTTCTAAATGATCGTGGCATCTCATCAATTGCTTCAAACATTCAGGGGTGGATTCAGAAAATAAATTAAGGGGGGCACTCAAACCTTTGGCGGGGGTTCGGGGGCAGCACCCCCGATAAATTTTTTGTTAAAGAAAATTTAAATCAATGTTTTATGTATAAGGTTATGAATCCGTTTAAAATTATATTATATACATGTATATAACTAAAATTATTTGATTAAGAAAATTCATTCATAATTCTATATTGAGAAATCCAAAATAACAATTGAATTTGATAACACAAGTAAAGTGTATTAATAATAAAAAAGACTGTAAATAGCAACTACCTAAATTAAAACTCAAAAGCTCATTTCGAAAATATAATATGAAACTGCTGAAAGAAAAAAAGTAGGTACAGAAAGCAAATTAGGCCCAAATAAGAGATGCCCATTTTTTTTTCCTCTTCTTCGTTGCTGTCTTCTCCTCTTCTTCGTTGCTGTCTGCTGCTCTGCGTTTTCTGCTATGCGTTTTCTGCCTAGTTTCCATTGCTGTCCACTCCTTCTCTTCAACAAAAATTTAAGGGGGGGCACTGCCCAGTTCCACCGCCGTTCCACCGTTCCAACAGGAGTATTATAGTAACTTCATGCCAAAATTTAAAGGGGGCACTTGCCCCCCCTGTCTTGTACCTAGATATGCCTCTGCAAACATTGCATTGATATTTCGAGGAATGCAACAATTTAAAATGTTAGTCATATCTAATAATTTTAAATGTTTTTAAAATCTGTTTAGTTAAGAAAAACAAAAAAAGTAGAAAAAAATGTTTTTAATAAAGTGAGAGTGGAGATTATTAATCGTGTCGATTTAAAAGTAGTTTTACTTATCATGAAGAAGTAACATATTTGGATAGAAGTTAAATAGAACTGGATCGGTGTACATATTGGGCTGGACCGGTCTGCGACAATGATTACTCTCCAATTTCTTGGTTCACGTTCTTCTTGGGCAACTTGGTTAAGTGATCTAACTTGTGGATAAAAAAAGAGAAAATAAATAAAAATAAAATTAACAAATAATTGAAAAATTAAAAAGTCTAAAAGATATAATATGTGTTTTTATTTCTCTTCCATAGACTTTTGGTGTATAATGGCGACAACAAGGTTCAAGCCTAAGTCCTTTCTCTTCCATACATTATTACTTATTAATAATTAATTTAATTTCTTAGTATAATAAATATATTAATAAAAAATGAATAAATAAATTATAAGAAAAAATCAACCAAATTATTTAAATTTAACAATACAATAATTATAATTATATTAATAACACCAAACTTTCTAAATAACTAAACATTTAAAACAATATTACCCGGTCAATATCCAATGTTGTGGGGATAAAAATATGTTAGGACACTTATGAAATGCTTACGATCTAACTCATAAGACTCAGATTTTGTCTAGTCTATTTAGCCAAAAGGTTAGATCTAGATATTTTAAAGAATTTTTTAGTTAAGTAACTCATCCTAAGTCAACTTTACCTTCATCATGTACATTAATTGGAAGCGACAAGTTTTGAATCATTAAAACTTAAAAGTTTGTGTAGATAGATCAAATATAAATAAGAAGAATCATCAAGTTACATAATGCGCGTTAAGGCGCAAGTAATTTACTATACTTCTCTTCGTAAATGCATTTCTGACAGTTTTTCATTGGATTTTTCTTTTTTCTTCTCTCTGTTTTGTCACCTTGTTTTATTGTTTCTTGGTCAAGATACCCTGACTTCATACATTTATGATATTCTTTATTGCCTGCCTTCAATCATATGTTACTCGAAGGTTCGTGACATTATGGTCCATAAACACGTATTAATCCTTAAGTTCTTTCTCTGACACTATAAATTATAAAAGCGTGAGTGTGCCACGCTTGTGAAATTCGTGTGAAAAGCAATAGGATCCATTCAATTTCTAAAAGCTCAAAAAAGCCCCGTAGTTATTAATTATAATATCAATTATTTTGGATAAATTATAATACAACTTTGGACAAAGTTGAATTTGAACAAAAAGGAATTAAGAAAATCCGATCTTCCAGAAACCTTGTCCCCCATAAACCCTTAGTTAGTAGTTGTTTTTCTTTAACCCCCTCTCAATTGACAACACTTTTTTCTCTTATTTATTTTGTTGTTTTTCTTTGATGAATTAGGAAAGGAAAGAAGATTTCAATTCAATAATAAGTTTTGATTAGTTAATTTTTTTTACGAAATGTACTAGTTTAAATTGTTTTAAGAGGATGTTACCAAACATTATTCAGAATGAGGGAATAAACCAAGTACATCAGCATTTATAAGAAGCTCAAACTGATAACGAACCTCTTCAATCTACTACCTATCCTTAAACATGAAAGGTAGATCAGCAAGTTTATCCGCAACCATGTTGCTACCTTCTATTCACATATGTGAGCAAAGGTCTGTAACCATTTTGAGGAATCAATTCAGTCTTGTAAAATTGTTCCCATATAAAAGATAATGGCTGTATTTTTTTCCACGCTTGAACCAAAGCTTAACAGTCTGATTCAAGACATAAAGGCTGAAACAAAAGTTTTGCTGCCAACAGTAAAGTCCATCTAAAAGCCAAACATGCTGCTACTTTTGGATCATATTCATGACGCAGAAATTTTGCTGCAGCAGCCAAGACTTGACCCATATGATTCCTGTACACAACTCCTAAACCAGTACCTATATTCCTGCCTACTGAGGCATCAAAATTAGCTTTAACCTGTTGGGGAACCTGTCCTTTTCAACTGTGTTCTATTGTTGCTGCAACAGGTTGAAGTTGCTCATTGTGCCAACATTGAGTGTAGCCTTTGCTTAAGATATGCTCTATAGACGGCTTTTGATTCTTCAAGACTAGTTGGTGTTACAATATACAATAAGCATTAAATTTAATTTATACTAAGATGATATGATAACATTATAATCATTATAGTTTTTATTTATGGTGACAAATTTTAGTTGTTTTAAATAAATAACATCAAATTAATGTAAACTAAGTTTATTTGTGTGTAAATCCTTAATGTTTTGCATTAGTCCTTAACGTAGAACCTATTTTAAGTTCTTAAAAATTGCACCCGTACGTAGAAAGAAAAATTGTTGAAGTTCTTAAACCTCATGTGATATTATAAGACCAACAAAAAGTGAGAAAATTTAGATGTTCTTAACAGTTCTTAAAAATTTTGAGACAATTATAGGATTTATTTTAAGTTCTTTAAAATTGCACCATTAGAAAGAAAACTCGGTGAAATTCTTAACTCTCATCTGACGTTACAGCACTAACATTATCAAGAGTTAGCTCATGGGTTTAAAAAATAACTAAAAAGAAAGAAAAGGTTAAGCTTTTGTGTTGTGTCTAAATGATATCAATTCAGCCTGACACAATTGAATTGCCCTCTTGAATGCAATTGCAACACAGATTGGGAATGCGACATACATATAAGGTTTTAGGTAGCAGGCAAGCAGCTGTCAGAACCAGATCATTATCCATAGCCATAGGTATGCATCCTATTGTTAATGTGACACTTTCAACCCCCTTTCTTTTCTTCCTCGATCTAATCCCATTCCTCTAATGGTAAAAAAAATCGACATCCCTCTTAACAAATCATAGATAGCATTCTTAGAACCAAGAAAACAACAAGAAATAAACGGTTTGATAGTGAAATCATTAATAAAATATTGTGATTTATGCACAAGTCTCTATTCAAGACCTTGTTATTGGCCTTCAATATATGCAATAGTTTCCCTCCTAAATTAACATGATGGTCACATTCACATGAGAAAGTTTAGGGCTATTGGTCCCCCACGTGGCCCATCTCTCATCTTTAATGGGTTGGATGGAGAAATGTAGTAGAATCACCCGTAGAGAGTTAGCCAAGCCCCAACCAAACGGGACCCACTGTCCACTTCTACGTTGTTCAGATTACATGACTTTTCAGCTACTAAAAATCTTTATCCAACTGCAATGATCATGACTCAAATTATCAGGTATTGTACTTTTTTTATCCTGAATTTAACACTAAGAAAAAGAGAGTAGGCCACGGTGTTTGATCACGACGAGCAAGAGAATTAGTGAGTAGCTCCCATTTACCTTATGACAAAAGGCTTAAAAAAAAAACAAGACAAAAGCATTAAGTCAAGGCAGTGGTTCAGTGGGAAGGTTTTCCCACTGTTATGCACTAACAGTACTGTTATGTTGTGGATATATAGGGTTGAATTGATTACGGTGAGAACTGAGAACGGATTGAGTTCCCTAATTAGGAAGTAAAGAAGGAGCAATACAACAACAACTGCCAGATTCAGGGATTCCTTGGAGTAGCATTAAAGATACTGTTCTGGATCTTCTTCACCCAAATAACAAGTCTTGTTTTCCCTCCTAGAAAAAGTAAATGGAACAAAAAGAAAAGAAAAGAAAAAAACAGATTTTAAAGAGGGAAAAGGTGCATTGATGTCTTGAGAGAGAGAACTTTTGGTTGGCAGAAAATGGGTCTTGATTCTCAGGCTCACAGCATGATATTCATCATTACCATATTGATATTCCTGTCATTGCAAAATGCAGCAGGAAATGAAAATCAGATTGAGAAAATCTCAGGAATGGATGAGAATGACAACAAGCAAACTCCCATTGTGGAAAACTTCAGAACTTTTCTTGGACTCAACATGTTCAACAAAAGAAGGCCATGCTATAAGGTTGCTGACTCTGACATTGAGTCCCTCTCACCTTCTCTGTCACCCAACACCGAAGCTGAGGCTCCGGCACCGGAGCTGCATGTGCACCCTCATTCCTATCACCCACATAGGAACATGCCACTTCACAAGATTCTACAAAAAGATAGACGCAGGGCAAAAAGAACAACACTAGTAGCTGTTGTAGTACCTGGTGGAGTTGCTACCTTAATTTGCGCACTTGGGTGTGTATGTGTTTGTAAGAAATTCAGAAATCAGAAAAGGAAACCCAATAGGACAATGCCACTCTTCAGTAAGAACGAAAGAATAGGAGTTACGTCAACGTACCAAAATTCATCAAGCAATGTGAGTTTAAACTCTGCCCCTGATCTGTTTTATCTCACTTGTTTGAAACAAACTTGTGAGACACAAAATAGCAGCACTTCAAGCCATTGTTCCCAAAAACGCACAATTTATGAGATGAAAGTGTTGCATCATCAAGAATATGACAAGGCTAGCACTAGTAGTTCTTCCACAAAGGAAATTCTCTCTGTTCACGAGGATTTGGAATATGATGGTGGTGGCAAAGCTTCCTCTGGAGAAAAAACTGTTCTTCAAGGATGCCATAGCCTTTCATCAGACAGCGAAAGTTTTCATTCGTGTTTTGATACACATTCATCCATAAGTGAAACAGAAACACTGTCTCTCTCTCCTAAACATTCAATCCCTTCAACAAATCAATTTCCTTGCTCCCCTCAGAATTCAACTACAAAGGTAAAACCAAACCAATCACAATTACCATGCATTCCAAAACAGGAAGAGCAAAAGAAGCTTCAAACTTGTCAATCTAGCATTCCTCCCCCACCATGTCCACCTCCATTTTTGAAAGGGAACATTAACAGTGCAATCAAAACTCCACCTTCTCCACTTCCTCAAGGTAAGGGTGGAAGTTCTCCACTGCCAAAACTCAAACCACTTCACTGGGACAAAGTAAGAGCCACGCCAGATCGAACAATGGTGTGGGATAAGCTACGAACAAGCTCATTTGAGTAAGTTTTTTCTCCAAATTTTAACAATTTAATATCTTCTCTCTATCTGCTTTAATTTCACAGTTTAAGCACATGATGAATTTCAACTAGGTTGGACGAGGTAATGATCGAGTCACTCTTTGGCTACAATTTACAAAACTCAATGAAGAACGACGAAACCAAGAGCAAAACCCCGTCTCCAAGCAAGCATGTACTTGAGCCAAAACGGTTTCAAAACATAGCAATTCTCTCGAAAGCTCTAAATACCACAGCTGAACAAATATGCGAAGCCCTGATACTAGGTAAAGGTCCTATATTATAAACATTTGCTGACATAAAAAAAAAAAACTGGAAGGAACATTCTTATTCGATGTCTGCGTTAGCAATGATAATAGTCCTCAAACTCGAAAGATTTAGCGTCACACACTCAAAATTAAATATGCAATTGTAATTTACGTTTTGACCACTAATGTTTTCGCCAACACAACATGCATGCTCATTTAAACTATATATATATATGCTAAATATAAAGTTAATGATAGAATTAATTAATGTTGCGAAGTCGAATATCTTATTAAATAATTGGAAAAAAAACGCAGGGAAAGGCTTGTCTTTGGAACAACTAGAGGCACTGGTGAAAATGGTACCCACGAAGGAAGAAGAGGCTAAGCTCTTAAGCCACAAAGCAGACATCAATGAACTAGGGTCTGCTGAAAAGTTTGTGAGAGCAATGCTTAGCGTACCATTTGCCTTTCAACGAGTGGAAGCCATGCTTTACAGAGAGACTTTCGAAGATGAAGTAGTTCACCTCAGTAACTCTTTTTCAACGCTAGAGGTAGCCACTGAACATTTTAACACCCTTTGAAAGCAGCTCGTTGCGTAGTTTTTGTTATTGACAGAAATTTATTGAAAATCACATAACGATGTAGTCAAGTAGGTCTTACTTCTTGTTTAACAAATCCTCACTCATGAAATTTTAACCACATATAATGTGTTATAATAAGTGTATTCGAGAAGAAATTATTGTATAATCAGTGACTGGTCTGAGCCAACTTTTATGCGAGTTTTATTAACTCTTTTCGTAAATCGAAAAACTCTCTTATGTACTACATGAATTTTGATCCAGACTATACAATAATTTCTCGTATCAGAGAGTGTATTGCTAGAACTCCTTTTTTTTCATTTTTTTTTACCACATTGTGGTTTTTGTGACACCAGGAAGCGTGCAAGGAACTAAGGTCAAGCAGGTTATTCTTGAAATTGCTCGAAGCAGTGCTCAAAACAGGAAATCGCATGAACGTTGGAACAATCAGGGGAGGTGCCAGAGCCTTCAAACTCGACGCCCTTCTGAAGCTAGCTGATGTTAAAGGAACAGATGGTAAAACCACCTTGCTCCATTTCTTTGTTCAGGAGATTGTTCGCTCAGAAGGAATGAAAGCTTCAGAGAGGATCATGGAGCAGAAAAGTGAAAACAGAACGGAGGAAGAGAAGGAAGAAGATTATAAGAGAATAGGACTAGAACTTGTTTCTGGTCTGAGTGCTGAGTTATGCAATGTTAAGAAGACAGCTACAATTGACTTGGATGTTCTTGCAAGTTCCATCTTAAACCTATCAAGTGGAGTGGCTAACATGGAGAACCTAGTAAAGGGTCTGTTGTGTGAGGATGAAAAGAGTGAGAGCTTTGTCATTTCTATGAAGTGGTTTCTGAATTATGCAGAGAGAAAGGTACGGGACTTGCAAGGAGATGAAAGGAGAGTCATGGCTCGTGTCAAAGAAATAACAGAGTATTTTCATGGGGATGTGAGTAAAGAAGAGTCGAATCCACTTCGAATCTTTATGATCGTGAGGGACTTTCTGGAGATGGTAGATAATGTTTGCAATGAGCTTAAAAGGTCTACGAAATCACCTCGCACCATTCGAATAGAGTAGACAATCTCGTTGTGTGTTTAAATGTTTTCGAATCATGGTTACAATTTGATCATTTGAACGTAAACATCATGTTTAGGAATGTGTGTGTATATATGAAAATTATTAATGCACACCCCCAAAGTGCGTGGCACTAGAGAAAAAATATATGTAGGTATGATAAATGATATGTAATAACTAATATGAAGAGGAAAAATTGTTTACGAAGATATAATAAATAATAAAACTAATAATTAATATTTGTCGATATAAAAAATAAAAATATAATGTTAATTGGGATTTTATTAATATATTATTTGAATAATCATTAATATTTATTCTAACATTAAGTGACACTTGATAAGAAAAAATAGATATCAATAAATGATATGATATGATAAAAAAAAATATCAACTAAATGTTTGTATATTATTAGTCATAAATTTTTAGTTTTTACTCATTTTTCAACAAATATATATATATATATATATATATATATGTTAAATTAATTATTGGTCATCTAATTTATTTTTTAGATTCGATTTAATTCTCTAATTTTTAAAATTGATTTTTGATCTTGTCATTTAAATTGGGTCAATAGTGTTAAAAAAATCATATTTTGTGACTACTTAAAATCATTTAGCAACAAATTTTAAATTGTTACAAAATACATATTTAGATGGAATGACCAAATTTAAATGACAAGATCACTTAAATTAATCTAGATAATAAGATCAAATTGAACTTATTTTAAAAATTAGAGATACAAATTGAATAAAATAAAAGACTAAATCTAACAAATTTTAAAATTTAGATGATCAAATTGAAAAAAAAAATAGAAGATAAGTTAAAAGTAAAAAATAAATTAGAGAACAACAAAAACTAATTTAACTATATATATATATATATCAAAATGATTTAATTATATTTTTAATCCCTTAAATTAGGGAAAAATATAATCTTCCAAATAAACAATTTCAGTTTTTAGTTTCTTAAATTTGTGTTTCTTTTAGTCCCTCTATCAAATTTGAGAAGCTAAAAAACATAAATTTGTATGAGTGATTAAAAAGATAGGCCTGAGAGAGTATAAATATAATTAAGCCTAACAAATTTACACCTCAACATTAAAGAAATCTCTAGCTTCGGGTATTGGGTTGATTGAAAAATAAAAAGGAAATTAAGATACTTAAAATACCTACGGTATATGAAGCTTAGAAGAAATTCTTGAAAAAATTCATGAAGAACTTTATTTTGTGGAGGTGAAACAAAAATCCTCAAGGACTGCATGATTATTGTTTTGATGCCAAAAGCATCGATATAGACATGAACATGATTATTATTTTGATGCCAAAGAGTTTGAAAACTCAAGGTTGAATTCTTGAGTTTAGACTCCTAATCTTTCATTCTTGTCTTTTCTTTTTTGAATGAAAGGAACAAAAAGCTCTTGGAACTAGATTGAATCCCTCTCGGAAAAACCGTGAAAGTTACATCAACCATAAAAGTGAAAGGTAAAACAAAATCATAAACTCTCAGATTCTCAACAAGAAACATTACATGGTTTGTCAATTTATCAGCCACCTGATTCTCTTCCCTCGTGAGCTTCCAGTTTAGAACACCATTTGCAACAAAGGATTGAATGCACGCACTGGACTATACTAAAGCAAGGATGATGAGGAGCGCACCCTTGGATTAGAATATCTGATCCGTGGCCAACTTGGAACCGGATTCAACTATAAAATTTCGAAATCCTCTAGTCTAAGCTATAGAAATACCAATTTAAATTGCCCAAAGCTCGGCAAGCATCACAGAACAAAAACTAATATTAGCCGCGAAATTGAAGACTACCGCACCAATTAACATGATTTCTAAAAACACAACCTGCAACTGATCTCCTTGATGTTAGGTTAACTGATGCATCGCAATTAAGCTTCAACTCACTTACTGGAGGAGCAACCCAGCTGATCTCAGTAACATTGGCAACAACAAGATCATTCAGGAGGTCATAAATATAGTGGTTTGATTATGAATTGTCTCATATGCATCATATGCGTGCATCATGAAAGACTAGAATAATTTCTGAAAGAGAACTATTTACGCTATATGTGTAGGATGAGAAAATATTGTTTTAGAACTACTTGCTAAAGGAAGAGATCTAGACTCACGGAAGTAATAGGACCAACAACAAGGTGATACAAGGTGAGAATTGGATTTGGAAAACAATTTACACTATCTGCATAGGAAATTCTTTGTTTTATTACTTTCTTGTCATAATTGTTTAAAATTTTCAATTTTATTATATTTTTAATTTTATTTTTATAATAATAATAATTTTTTTTTCATTTATCTATTTATTTTAAAATTAATTCAGTCATAATTGATTGTAATTTTGATTGATAAAAAAATTCACTATATTATCAATTTTTTGTCATATGGAACATTTACATTTGTATTATATTTGGAAGATGAGTTAGTTATGTATAATTATTCCATTCAAGTAAACTAAAAAAAATAGAAAATAAAAATGATCTTTTCTTTCATCTCACACATCAATAGAATGTTTATTTTTATATTACACCACATTTTTATTCGGTTAAGACAATATCAAATAATTGATAATCCTTCCATAATATACTAATAATTAAAAAATTAAATAAAATATAAATAATTTTAAAAAATGATGGTGTCTCTTCTAAATATTGAAAGATGTCCATACTTATTAAATAAAAGTGATGTTGATTATAAATCAACAAAAATTAAGTAAAAAGTCGCATATGTTAAAACTAAAAAGAAATAAAGAAAAAAACACTGAATTACATATGAATGAATGAATTAGTATAACATCTTTTATAAATTAGTAAATAACATGATTTAATCATAATTTTTCTTCATTTATATGTGTTGATAATAATTAATTTAATTATTCAGAATTTCAAATAAGAATATATACACTTACCATAATTACCTTAATTACTATATCTAGATAAAACAAATTTCTCCAAAATTTTCCCACAAAAATCTAAAAGTATTTTCTGCAAGACTTCTTTTATCAATATCGTACATGATATTTTATAGTACTCAATCTTAATTATAATTAATTAATTAATATTTATTTAGTTTGAATAATCTTTGTTTTTCTAATAATTATTAAAGCATTATCATAAAAATGTCATGAAATAGACAAAAATAGGTGATTTTCGTTTTTGATATAACATTTTTTTAACAAACATTAAATTAATAGTATCGACCTTCTAGTTTCTATTATCAAAATGAAGAAATAAAATATTAAAATAAATAATATAAATTATTATATATAACTATAAATTTTACTACTATAATGTGAAGAGATGTTTGTGGTTATGTTTGATTTGATTTAGTTCTGGTGGTACCAACCACAAATTAAATCGAATGGCATGGTTTAACCATAAAACAATTTAATTTAATTATTTTTTTTGGCTTAGTTTGGTTTTTTTATTTTTATTTTAGATAATTTTGGATTTGTGTTAGATGATTTTTATTTTTAATGGAAAAGGATAAGGATGTGTTTGGTAGGAGAAAAGTTTTTTCATGAGAGAAAATTATAAATTATGGAAATCATTTCTATAAATAATAATTTGTTTGGTTGACTATAAAAAATATTTAGATAATTTTTTTTTAAATTAAAAAAGTTATATAATCTTTTTATTTGTTATTTTAATTATTTATAATATTAATAAAAATAATATGATATTTTTAATGTAATAAAAAAATTTAAAATTAATGTTAAACATAAGAAACTTAGATTAAATGTGTGGATAACAACAATACAAATCAGTCGGCATTATGCAAATGGAACAATCTTAAAATTTTTTGTTAACCATCCGATTTCTTTCATCTATGCAATGTGATTCCGTATTTAGCCAATAGGAAATAACACAGTCGGATCCCACAAGCGCAAACACACGGATTGCCAGCGTGGCAAAACATGCAGCCGTCCGATAAATCATCCAACAATGCAATCAAAGCAGCCTTCAACAACATCATTTAGGATGTAGAATCTGAAAGCCACGGATTGCCAGCGTGGCATAATCCCAGCCGTCGATCTCCCCTAGAGACAAACCGGGATCTCCAGCATTTGTCATATCCGCGTAGTATTTATACCACGTTCCTTCTCATGCCACATACAGGTTCATTCTGGTTTCTCGCATTCCCTCCAAAACGAACCGTTTCGCTCGTTTCTCGGATCAGCAATGGAAGTCGCTCCCAAAGGCGCTGCTGGAAGAAGAGGTGACAGGAAGAAGGCCGTTTCCAAATCCATCAAAGCTGGCCTCCAATTCCCCGTCGGCCGCGTCGCCAGGTACTTGAAGAAAGGCCGTTACTCTCGCCGCCTGGGCACCGGCGCTCCCATTTATCTCGCCGCCGTTCTCGAATACCTTGCCGCAGAAGTAATAATAATTTCACGATTCGATTCATCTTCTTGTCGTTAACAATTTAATTATATCAAATTAATCAATGCTAACGGTGGAATTTTCGCAATGCAGGTGTTGGAATTGGCCGGGAACGCCGCACGTGACAACAAGAAGAATAGGATTAACCCTAGACACGTGTTGCTGGCGGTGAGGAATGATGATGAATTGGGGAAACTGCTTCAAGGTGTGACTATTGCTAGCGGTGGAGTTTTGCCGAACATTAATCCAGTTTTGTTGCCTAAGAAGAGTACCACTGCGCCTTCTGAAAAGTCTTCTACCCCTAAGTCCCCCAAGTCTCCTAAGAAGAAATAGAAGTTTCATTCTGTAAAGGCTTATCGTTAGTATTTTTTTTTTTGGGGTTGGTAAGATTACCATATATATAGTTCTTAGGCTAGTTGAAGTATGATGGTGTAATTTAGCGCCTGGTGTTTCACTTTTTTGGTCACCTTATCGATGGCTGAATATGATGTTAAATGTAATAGGTTGCTAATTCGTATATGGAAGAAACTTTTTTCGTTTACTTTCCATTTTTTTCTTTATTATCTAACTTGTTGCGTTTGTAACCTGCTAAATTTATGATTTAAGGCTTTAAGTTGTGGTTTAGTTAAAATGTAAGGGGTGTAGCCAATTTTCAACAGTATGGATTTTAATCATTAAAAATGATTTTGTACATTATTATCAAATAACAAAACCTGCATTGCGAAAATTACGGTGTAGTTCCTTCTGAAAAGTTTGAAGAATCATAAGATGTCACTGTTTTGGGTCATGGGCTTTTGGGCCTTGGCGTGGTTCGGTCCTGGTATCTCACTTATTACCCTAACTAGGGGTTTGGACCTTGTTTTGTATTGTTTTCGTTTCTCGGTTTGGCGGAGTGTGGAAGATTAACGCATTCGCCGGTCATGAGTTTTTCCTGGTATGATTACTACCCTATGCATTCGCTATTTGTCCGATTGGATCGTTTGGAATGTCTCAATGGGAGATGGCATGTGTCGCAGAGACGATTTGGGCGATTTAGAGCTGTGGCGATCGCGGCTTTTGGTTCTACTCTGTTGTGCTCCAATGACGGTGCTCGTTTTAGTGAGCACCTAACCAAAACCCTTTAATATTTATGTAATATTTCAAATATGCACTTTGTGCGGTTTCTAGCATACTCGTATCAACTATTTTCCTTGTAGATAAACTATTTTAATTCTCTTGTTTTGCACTCATCAATGCAAGACAAGAATTAGAATACTTGAAATTAGCTATTTGTCACAAGGGAACTTCGATAATGGTTTTGGTTAGGTAACTCCCAGGTCCCCTGGAGAGCGAGCAGGTTTCTGCCCTGGTGACGTTATTGAATTTGATGGGAGACCCGTCGAAAGATTAAAGGAGGTAATGATGTATTTTATAGTTATTTTAGTTTTGATTCTGATTTTGTCATTGAGGTAGTAAGATTTGGTCGCCAAAACAGACACTATGGTTTGTTGTCTCTTGGAATTCCTGTATTTAGAGAGGTTGGTTAAGTTTTGTTTACCAACACTTTGTTCCTAAAAATTTGAGAGTCATGATTCAAATGAGTTCGTTGATAGCGACTTAAAAGTAAATAAATTTAATGTAATAACGTGTAATACTGTAATGTATATTTTGGACGAATAACTTGTGTTTATAATGAAAAGCCTATATACCTTCGTTGCACTTGGACGCTTGAATTTATTCTTCATTATGATTTATGATGTGCTTATTAATCTGTTTTCACGAAGATATAAAATTATGGCAGGTTATTGAAATATTAGGGGACAAGTTGGGGTGCCCATTAAGGTAAATTGGTGACTTTAACTGTGATCCCGGAGGAAGCCAATCTCGATGTGTAAAGGGCTGGTGAGGCTTTTTTAATCCGTGAACTGTGATGCGTTTATTTCTGGGTTGTTGATGAGCTCAATTTTGATTACAACAAATGCAGACAATGTTGAAATGGAGACCATTTTGTGATTTGATTATCTCACGGTTTGTTTGTTTCGAAGTTGGGTTCTTGCCATTATTGTCCCTATTTTACCTAAATTCAAACCAATTCAATATTCAATGAGCACCCATACGTTTAAGTGGGAAATCAATGGAAAAGGAAAATTAAATCCTTGATGATCCTACGTTCTGTTGAAAACAATTAATTTTATTATGTCAGGGGTGCATAAAGGATTAATGTCAGTTGTTGAGGAAGGACAAGGGAAAAAGGGGATGAGGATTATTAGGGAAGAAAACTTTCAGAAGAAGCATTATTTCAAGTTTTTAACCTCTTAACTTTATATTTTGTCACTCTGAGTCCGGTCACATGGAAGCTCACATGGAAACCAATAGGATGGTTAATTGCAAAATAAACATGCCAATTACCGCTTTCTAAGAGGCTAAATTTTGGACCCGTTGGCTCACGGAATGCTGAATAAGAGGCTATATAGCAAGATTTTTTTGAATGAATATAATGTAGGAATTTAAAAGCATGGTCCCATGATGAACCAAAAGTAAAAAACTTCCTTTTTATGGATCTATTTTTTTTTTTGAAAGATTATGGATGATCTAAATGAAATTGATATTTATTATTAATTTTGGAAATAAAAGAACAAGCAAAACACGAGAATCTCAAACAAACTGAATTCCTAAATCATATGCAAGCGGTGCAGACTGAAATTGTTGAAGGCAGTTTGATCCTATTCCTCACCGAATGATATTTGTTAAGAATAGAAAGAGTCATCAGTGCTTTATGATGACTATGATGCACTAACGTTTTATGTATTCTAGTTCTAATTCTAATCCTAATCCTAATGTCAAATCAAAACACGTTTAGAAATTAGAATCTGTGACCTGTGGCAGAGAATGGTTTGGCATGTTAACAGAAGCCGTGTGGTTGGAGCTATGGCTATGGCGGCTTTTGGTTCCATCGCCTCTCTTCCAATAACAATAATTGTTACAGTGCGTGAGCTTATAAGTTACAACATAACATAACCTAACCTTCTTTTTCAATACTTCATAACACCGCCTTTACTATATCGAAAAATCTTGTTTCCTTTTTTAACTAAATGATTTTCTTTTGTTTAAATGTGCCTTCATATCTAGGAGCATTGCCAGTCCCTGTACCATTGCAATTTCCTGAGCTGACATGGCCACAGCTGCACGATTTCTTTCCTCAGTATTTACATTCTTCCAACCAATCTGGTCCGTCCTTATATATGTGTAGATGTTTCTAAGTTTAATTGTAATCCTTTTTGGTTCCTCTAGTTTAAAACATTCCATTAGAAATATATTATATAACACTATTATCTGATTGAAATTTACTTACATCTGTGAAATACGAGACTCATTAGATAGGAAACAAAATTTGCATGATTATGTAAGTTTAATGAATTTTAGCTAGTAATATTTCGTTGTAAAGAGTATACTGAAGGATGTTATAATTAACCTTTTCTTTCCACACGTATATATTGCTATAAATCATATGACTATGCACCACCAATCAATGGACAATGGTTCATGAGTACATCGAAGGTCAACAATGGCCTAAAACTCCTACACTTTAAATGGAATTAGCATGCAACGCTATTATTGTTGACGCTGTTATGTATGCATGCCCTAGTGAATTTCACTTCATATTATTAAAAAGAATAAAACATCTATTCAATCAAAGATCATAAATCAAATGAGAAAATAATTAACAATATAAAATAATTTTATATTGTTATTTAATCACAAATTATATGATAAATTTTATTAATTTTGATAATAATTATCTTAAAAGTACTACATGATTGAATGATCATACATTTTTTACACTAATAATACATGATAATTAAATTCATAAAGCAAATAAATTTACTGTGCATGCTTTCTTTTTCCAAACAATTATAACAACAAAAAACTCACAAGATTAATGCATACGATTGATTTGATTTATGAATTATTAGATGTTTCATCACTGGCTTGCTTTAATTTCATGCACAAAAATCTCTACATTGTTTACGCAAAGAATAAAAATAAGTCCGGTATCTAAAGCCCGCATGCATAACAATTTAATTTTCGAATTTCAAACAAATTATAACTTTTTAAAATAAAAGTCACGTAATTTGATTTACCAAGGACCCATTCGAGTGATTGTCAGTTTTCAGTCTTTCAATTTAAAATGCATTTTCAGCAAAAATTGATCTGAATTGGTTTTTTACATCATTTTGAAACAGTTTTGACCCTTTTTGAGAAAGTAAGGTCTCCTTTGAGGTAGTTGCCAGTTTTCAGTTTTTCCTTTTAAAACACATTTTTGAAACAAAAAGGCACTCGACAAAAATTGGTTTGAGTTGGTTTATTACACCATCTTAAAACAGTTTTGAACCCTTTTGAGAAACAAAAACAAAAGGATTTATAGTTTATGATTTATTTTTCATCCTAAAGACCTTTTTTTTTCACAACCACCGCCAATTGTGTTGCTCCCCTAATAGTTCCTCTCTCTCTTTCACGATCTCGATCTGCCTCTTCCTTCATCGCGCGGATGCACTGTCGCTCTTTCTCTCCCTCTGGTGCGTCGATCTGCCCTTACTCCGCTGTGTCGCCACTCTCCCTCCGTTGTGCTACCGCACTCCCTCTCGTACGATGCTCTCTTTCCTTTTCGTACCTCAATTCCCTCTGCTGCGCTGCTTGTAGCTCTTCGTTTCTCTTTCTCCCTCTCACTCTCGTATGGTGCTCTCTATGCCTCTTAATTTTGTTGAAGTTTGGTTTTGATGTCATAGTGCATATCTGTGCGTGAGTTCCAGAGTAGGGACACATTATATATCTATCGGGTGTTTTGGATAAAACTACTTTGCAGTGGGCTAGTAATATTATTGAGAAATGCCCAGTTAGCACCAATAATTGCCTTTGCCATGGCCTATAAAATGAAGAATACTTAACGTGATCCAAAAAAAGAGAGAATTATGAATGTGAGGGGTCAGAACCAAAGAGTTTTAACAGGTCCCAATAACTAGAGAAGGAGTTGGGTCCTTTGTTGAATCTCAAAGTGTTGCCTCCAATCTTGGACTTTTCCTGTTGGACACCAACGTTGAATCACAAAAAAGGCAATCATTAATCATTAAAATTCACGAAGCAATGAAAGAGGATACCTTGTGCGTGGACAGAGAAAAAGATGAATGTTATGCGCCAGAGTGACTTTGATCAGTAGAATGTAATATAGTTATTTATGTTGTTTAAATCTATCTCTTTCAGCAACATCTTAATGCCTCTATAACTCCTAAGTCATACATATAAAGAACCTATATTTACTTCTAAAACTATCTAATAAAATTGTGTAACACGCTATACTAGTATACTTTCTTCATTTTGTATGTTTCTTCTATATATTAGTATCATATATCTTTCACCAGCTAGTTGACTATTCTACTTCCATGCCCTATATCAAGGGGCCTTAAACCATTTCAATCTTGGGAACTTGAAAGACATAAGCATTGAAAGAAAATGAAGTTACTAGGTTTACTAATGTTGGTATTGGGCAGTACCATCAGTGCCAATGGTGCAGTTTCTGAAGTTTGTTGGAGAGAAATTAGCAAAATCAAAGAGGAAGGGCTATATGTTGGTATAGTGGTTCCAATCCTCTTCTTCGTTCACCTAGCTTTGTGCCACATAACAAGTTTCCTTATTTTGATTTTGTCGGTAACTTATACAACTATGTGTTGTTCAATTAGATTGTAAATCACTTTTGTAAATTGTAATGAAAATTAGATTGGTGTGCCAATATGTTTTTGTCAGGAGTATGGATCATGTTTGGTATTCTGTGTTTAGTATTTTAGTAATGAAAATTTCATAATTTGTTTTTACTATTTTTGTTATGTTTCCTTGGTTTGGAGTTATGCAATTTACAATTGATCAGCACAAAAATCCAATAATCTAAAGAAATAGTACAGACTAGATAGTAAATAATTTATATGTATTAGTTGTTGAATCAATGATTTTGATTCTTTTTGCTAGTGAAATTATCTAATGATGAAATTTATACCATTGCAAAAGGAAGACCCATTCATGCCTGTTGGGACCAGGATTCTTGTGAACAATGAAATAAAATATACATGAAACTTAGAGATGAAGGCATAAAGCTATCCATTTGTGAATAAAAATTCTCTATGTGATGGCATCTATGTGGAGATGATGTTCAAAACTAGTTAGAACTTAGAAATTATAAAATAAGGATGAAAAAATAGAAGACATTTTTCTACTAATGTAATTGAAAGATATTTTGGAGTTTTTAAAACACTTATTCCTATTCTAAAATCAATGTTGACATATGTCTTGAAAAGACAAATATATATAACTCTTGCATGTTGTGTTATTCATAAGTTTATTAAAATGAAAATGGAATATGATCCTCTCTGTTTAGACAATATACGGAAAAAAAATATTGAAATACAAGTTGGAATTAAGGAATTGGCTGAGAACAATATGACACACCAACATAGGCCACCATTGGTGACTACATCACATACCCATCTAATAACAATTTTTAAGATTGATTGACTCAACAATTATGAGATGTATTTAATTGTTATTATTATCACATTTTGAAAATATCAATCCTATGTGCTTTTCTATTTTACTCAAATAATTTTTTAATTAATAAAAAATAAATATAAATTGTAGAAACATATGTTATATATTCCGACATATTATTAGTGTTATGTTTGTATCATTATTTTTTATAATTTTTTTAAAAAATTATTGTACAATTTTTATTTTTTAATTATTTTTTATGATGTTTAACTATTTTTAATATATATTTTTTATATTACATGATTTCATGATGAAATACGATAAAATAGAATAATGAACTTATTTAATTTATTTTCAATTCACAACAACTTTTTAAAATTTTAAAAAAAAACTAACAACTCAAAACAGAATTTAAGTTTAAGTTTTAATAATTTCAAAACTCAACAGAAAATCACTGCAAACGAGACCTGAAGAAATGCGTTTATAATTTTAGTTCAAGAAAGCAAAGTTTTCAATTTTATTTGGGTTTGAACGTCAGTTGACTTGGGAATAATAAAACTTCTTACCTATCATTCTTAATTCTTACGCAACGGAACCCTTACCAAAACCACACGCAGGGGAAAGGAGTCTAGTTTTCTTTCATTTCTTTTCATTCCTCACCATTCCACTTGGCAGTTGCAAGGTGAATGTAACCCGGGCAATGATAACGCAAAGCCTCAGGTACACAAAAATCAGGGACTACACAAGTACAACTGAACATCCGTTTGCCGTTAACTTAAACGTTGATATATATATCAAAATGAGTATCCCCATCCCACCCCTCCCTCCGAAAGTGATCTATAATATTATATATAAAAAATAGGAAAAAGGAAAAGGAAATGGCAGCTAATAAGATGCTACTGACAAAATATGAGTGCATTTACATTTTTGGAGCCCAAAAAGTGTCACATAAACCCACTCTCGGATATTTTTTTGCCCAAACATGACCCCGGGCCTTCTCATCCAACTCGATAAGTATTGTCGAGTTATTTTTGTCAAAGTGGATGGTAAGGCACATAGCCTAATAAAACCGTCAGGTTAGTCACAATATCGCTGCAACTGGTCAAAAGGTTTATCATTTGCTGTGATATATCAACTGTGGTTGCAGTAGCTGCTGATGCAGTGGTGTTAATAAAATTGGGGCTGTTTCGGGGTGCCATTGCCAATTCAGAATTACGCAAATTATGTTGTGGGGTTTTTATAAACTGGGTAGGAAGGGGAAAAATAGGCGGCAACGGGGGTTGCGAAGTGACCTTTTGAACGTTCTTACTACTAAAATCCGTTGCAACAGGAGGTGCACCAGCATCAGCAAAAATAGTATTGTTGAAGTTGTTTCTACTACCCGCCGTTAATTGGTCTCCCCTACTACTTTCTTCCCCACCCAACATGAATTTTACACGAGAGTTTCCTTTACTGCTACTTCCATTACCCGTAACCTGACCTGAGTCATCACCTGAAGATTTCTTCAGGCAGGACTTTAGCTGGATCGGCTGAGGAAGAGATTGCTGTGATGATACCAGTGCCTGGCGGTGAACCCCTGCAGGATCCTTGACCCGGGGTGTTTCGTTGGCACCATCATCTGCCCTAGCCTTGGCAGCTTCAGAGACTTCAGGTGCAGAATCCCCAAATTCCCGAAGGAAAAACCTCACACCCACACTGCCAAATATGGATTGATTTCCTACAGAATATTTATAGGCAGCCTGTGCATCAGCCTTGTGCAAGAAAACAACCCGGCAAGTTGATGAATTCCAAAATACACGGAAACCTGATTGATCCATTGGGCCAAAGCGAGCAAACCTTGCCTTCAGCTCTGCAATAGATGGAAGTGATGTTTCAGGAGGAAATTTAATCATTAATATGGTGGGCTCAACTGCCTTAGCCGGACAGTCCACTTTCTTGTTCGACTCTAGTTTCACTAACTTGGATGGAGCCTGGGACATGGATTCTTTTCCATCTTCATGCCGGGCTTCAGAAGTTTTCTGTTTGGTCACTGCTTTTTCTGAAGCTAGTGCCTTTATATCCTTGATTTTCTTCAACCTCTTAGCAGCGATTTCCTCTTGCCTATCAGAGGGGGCCCTTTTCCGCCCAGCTTTTGTAGGATCATAAGGCCGAGCAATATGTTTCATAGGTTTTACAACCGGTGAAGCTTTGACATACTCATCAGGACTGTCAGATATCCTGACAGTGGAAGTAGGTTTAGTGACACGAACATCAGGAGCTTCATTCTCAGTTGGTGAAGATACAAACAAGCTTTTTTGGTAAACAAGAGACCTGAATCGCAGAAAGAACTGCTGAACAGCTGAAGGGATCTTTCTTTCAATGCCATGAAAAGGATTTAAAGCAAGGGCCTGTAAATCTCCCAAAAGTTGTGGCAATTCAAAATTAGCATATCCTGTGGTATCCAGGAGCCGCAAATTACGGGAATTAACATCCAACTCCCCTTGTTCTGCAGGAAAATCCTCTCTTGGAGCCAAACCCCTTGAGACAGCATTTTCTGTTGATTTTCCAGAAAGGTGTATCGTTTTCCCAAAGGTAGAATGTTTATCCTGAGAGCCTAAGGTAGGTTGTAAATTTAAATTCTTTTTCTTTTTCTTCTTTCCCTCCCCAACAGCAGACGTCTCAGAGTTCAACTCATCTGCAGGTCTCTTATGACCTTTTTTCTTCTTCACTGCACCAATTTTGTGATGCTTTGCTTCAACTGGCGAACCATATGCATTATTTTCGCTCTTAACTTGATGCATGTCATTTACTCCATTAGCAATAGTCAGAGGTCCCTGCTCTATTTGCTTAAAATCTTCACATGGTCCTGACAATTTTGCATTCCAGTCATGTTTAACATCAGCAGAATCTTGGTTCTCCAGATTTGATGGTTGACACATCTCATCATCTGTGCTTAGTATGCTTTTACTTGAAGCATTATCCCGTCCAAAGCTATGGATCACTTCTTCAGAAGACCCCTTCCCCTTGTCAAGATGGGGCTTTGCATCTGAGGAAATGGCATGAGATGTAAGACCACAGTCATCTGCTTCAACCTGACCTATTAAATCTTCTTTAGCATCTGAAATTGAAGCAGCACTGTCATGACTAAAAAATTCCGTGTCTGCTTGCTTTTCTAAATTATGAGGTGCCGGCACAGCTGGAGCCCTCTTCTGAAATACATAACGATCTGCTGCATCAGATTTGTCCTCCTTGTATGCTAATTGGACAGAGTTATTAGGATCATCTCTCCGCTTAAGAAGGTACCTATCCTTCTTCAAAGCCTCCTTAACTTTAACAGATTTGGTAGTGCTCTTCCCACCACCCAAAGCTTCAGCAATCACCAGTGGACCACTCAAAGGAGCTGGAATTTTTTTTTTTTTTTTTGTCAAAAACAGAGAAAAAAAAAGTAGCATTAACATTTGAAACTGGTTTTGAATATCTAAGAAATAGAAATAAACTTGATATCCATTCTGCATAAACTAACCTTATATAAGTGAGGGCATGAATTACAAGAGCTCACAAAATGTAAACTTAAATTAGAGGGAAAATTAGAAAGCTAATAAAATGCAGACAACCCAATTACCATAATATATTTAATATGTTATACTAAAGGAAGCTTCACCTTTCATGAAACTTTTTGCAAGGATACACAGAAAACTTAATCATATTAACAAGGCTATGCGAACTCAAAACATTTGTATTAATTAATTAAGATAATAACAACCATGGCTCACCCCACTAAGTGAGTCAATTACAAGCTATGTAGCACCGACACGCGACACGTGACACGACACGACTCAACTCTCCGGCACGTCAATCTTAAAAAATTATGAATTTCGACACGTTGGGACACGTTTTAATATTAAACCGGAAGAGATTGCTCAGGATGAGTGTCTGGGTAACAAAGCCGAGAAGGGTGTAGTCAAGGTGCGAGTTTAACGAGCGAGGAGAGTGATTTGGCCCATAGAAGCAAGGAATAATATTTTTAATTTATATAGTAAATATTTCATTTAATATTCAATAATTTAACAAAAAAATTAAACTAAACTAATAATATCTATCAATGCAATCCCTCTCAATGCTCGCCATGTGTACCCCCTTCGTTACTGTGCATGCGTTCCCTTTATAATTTTATGTACACGGTGCTCCCTCATCCAAAGAAAAAAAATTAAACCTCACCCTCTTTACCCACACCCTCTCTTTCTCAATCACTCTCACTCTCTGTCACGGACAGAGAAAAACTATACCCACGTTCACACTTCACACACACCATCTCTCACTGTTCCTTCTTCTTCCTCTTCTCCTTTTTTTTTTCTTTTCTCTTAATGAAATGATGGAACACAACATCATCGCCCAGCCACCGTCTTCTGCCGCTCCGACATCGCCTATCTCTACGCCATGTGCGATGGAAGGTTCCACGTCTCGCTGACGTGGCACGAGCGCATGTGGGTGTGCGAGGCGTGCGAGTGCGCCCCGGCGGCCTTCCTCTGCAAGGCCAACGCCACCTTCCTTTGCGCCTCCTGCAACGTTGACACCTGCCGAAAATGGTATGTTTAAAAAATGTTATGTTTTTACGAAAATGTCATTTGACCGTGTCGGACACAGTCAAATTCGCGTGTCGAAAATAGTCAACGTGTTGGATTTGTTGACCGCGTGTCGGAGTGTGTCGGCATGTCAGACGCGATTCTCTTTGTTTTTGGACGTATCCGTGCTTTATAGATTACAAGGATCAAATGATGCCATTGGGCTCTATAAAAAAATAGTTTTTAAAAAAAAAAAACATTTGAGGGGTTTGTCAGGGGGATTCTTCCAAGTTTTCCAACAATCTTGAATTAAAATGTTAGATTCCCATGTTTGGTATGAATTTTTCAAAAGAAAAAAAACATTTCAAAGAATTCTTTTTAACTGTCATGTTTCCCAACGAAACATTCAAATGGGAGAGGGTGGGAATTCAAGATTACCATGATGGTGGCGAAGTTTTAGGCATGTTCATCAGTTCATGAAACATTGTCTAAATTATAGGAATCTTTTAAGCACACCAAAATGCATTTATAAATTACAACATTCCCAAAATTCATGATTCCTAGGAAACATAATTGTCAGGAAAGAAAAAAAGATTTTACCATTTTTACATACCAAACGCTTCATTAGAGTAAGGTCTAGGTTTCTCTACAAATTTTCTATGGTCTTCCTACCACTTTTAATCTGATTATCTTCCATTTAATCCTTTTCTCCCACCTTATTAGAGCCTCTAGTAGTTTACTCAGTCACCATATCCACCTTATCCTTAGGCAAGCTCCTGTCATCATCTTGTCAATAGGAGCTACTCTACCTTTCTCCCAAATACATTCTTATTGAACTTGTGATCAGAAACAACAAAGAAGATCAGAACACTCATATCTTCATTTCAGAGTCTAGGCTTAAACATCTAAGAGCCTGTATTAACCCTGAGATATTATTAACCACTCGACAGCTTTATTACCTAAACACAGAAATCTAGAAAGATCTAGCCATAAATTTCACAGTCAACAGTGGCAAAAACAATGCATAGATGAAGATACCAAAATACAACATGCCACTAGCTCTCACATGGAACATGAAAGAAAGCACTATATATACCTCTAGGAGGGTGCCTCACAATCCCAGGCTGATCGAGTGGATTACTCTGAGGACGAGTAGCGCGCATCGGCTGGACACCAAAAGCCTGGGCATAAGTCTCATCAAACTGCTCAAACACGGCCTTCCGATAAGCCGAAAGGGTAGCCTTATTGTTACTGAATCCAATGCTTCCTTGGTCACCATCATGCGGAGCAATCGCCAATTGCTTCACGAAAGCAAGAGTCTCAGTCGGTTTGAAACTATCCCTCGCCTTCCGAATCTGGCCATCAGAATACAACCCTCCTGGCTCATAATCCTCCACATCAACACAAAAATACCCTTCAACATCGGTGGCACGAAAATTTTCAGGGTTTCTACACCTACAAGCCAATCCAAGCCCACGCCTCCTGCAGGCCTCATCAATTGCCTCCTCCACTGCCCTAAGAAACGTCCTAGAATTCGTCTGCTGCGATTTCTCCTCGAAATTCGCGTCAAACGGAATAAGCTCATCCGGTTCAAACCAGCCGTAGCTGCTATCGCCGAAGAATGCCACCAACACGTGACCTTCACGCTTCGAGCGACGCACCGAAGGGGAAGCGAACGCTTCGTTGTATAGGTGTCCGGGCCACCACGGGTGAGACTTCACCTTCCCCCACACCATGTCACCGACCTCGAACTCAAACCCTAGTTCCCGCGACACGTGTCTCTCAGTAGCCACGTACTCGTCAAATTCCGATAACAGCGATTTGCTATCGGAACCGTGAAACTTATCGGTATCGACAGTGGATGATGATGTGTTACCGTCGGAGCAAACACTAACCCTAAACTCTTCCGTCGAAGAAACCTCCGGCTTGGAATCAGTAGCAACCACGGCATTGTCATGAGAGTGCAATTCGGTCATTATTGAAGGAAATGAGAAATTCCCGAAACGAAACCCTAAAAGTTAGAGATTCCACTTGCAGAACAGAGAGAGCGTGCCATTTCTAAGCCTGGACTGGTGAGAGGGATGGAATTTTGGGTTGTAAAATAAAAAAGAAATTTAAAACAAAACCCTAGTAATAAACAGAGAGCGCGCGCCACACACGACAGATACGTTTGGACTGCAACAAACGCCGGGATCGTCATGTGATGTGATTACATTTCATCTGTGTCTATTTTTCTTCGTCTTCGATATCTTTTCCAATTTATTTTTGGGCATTAATTTAAAAGAATTTATTAGAACATGGTACGTGTTAAAGATTTATGAAGTGTCAAGTTCAAGTAAGAAAATTTTTTCTCTGAACTGCTTTGAGATTGTAATTACTACAACTGTAATTAAAGCAACTTCAGTGAAAACTGAAAAGAGGAAAAACTATTTTCTCTTTCTATTAAAAAATAATAGAGGTATTTCTTCTTCTTCTTCTTCTTCCTCTCTAAAGTTTACAGATATTTCTACTTCTCACACCTCTCATCGACAATTGTTTCTCCTTTTGATAGCAAACTGAAGTATTTAGGGGGTTTAAATTCTTTTTGGAAAGTTAGAAATCATAATTTAGAAAAGAAAAAGGGTAAATTACCTTTTACTTCCTCTGATTTTTCAAATTGTATATGATATTTTTTCTTTTTTACACTCGACAATTTTTTTTTAATTATTTAGCTCATATTACACCAAACTTTATCTCCTAAGCACGATGTTTAATAATTTAACAGAAAGTAGATACATGTTAATTACATAACTTTTAATAAAAATTTATGTCTAAGATATCATCACATCTTTCTTCCTCAAAATCACATATTAGTTTTACAAACTCTTTTATTATTTAACAATCCATTTTCACTTACCATCACCATTTCCTTCTCCTCATCTCTCTCCCATGATAACATTATCTCTTCTTTCTCATCATCGTCCTCACCCACCAACACGGTTCCAAGCACACCACTCCCGTCAAAGCAATCACCACCATCGTAGTCATTGTCGCCACCGCCATATCCACCTCCATCACCTCCTCGTCTCCTACCATAACTTCGACCACCATCACTGTTGCGTCTGATTCTCTGGACACTAATATTAGTTAACGATGTTAACATAATGGGGTAAAAGTAATGTATAAAAAAGAAAAGATATCGAGTACAATTTGAAAAAAACACATGGGATGTGAGTGTAATTTACTCTAATGGACAATTTTATTTACTCATATATTTCAATTTATGTTAATTAAAAAAAGAGGGTAAAAAAAATGTATAAAAAGAAAAAATTATCATATATAATTTGATAAAAAAAAATAGGGGTAATGTACTCAAAGAAAAATTATAAAAAAAGACAAATTTTGATCTAACTTGTATTTAAACCTTTCATAAATAAAGACAATCAACTAACTTATTCAATAGAAACTAATAATCAATTTTATCAATATTCTACACCTATAACATAATAAAAAAAATATGTTTTTAATAATCTAGAAAGATAGTAGATAGTAGTGATAATACTCATCAAACACGTTACATGAAATTATTTTAATTTTTGTCTATACTACTTCTGACCTCAAATATAGATAAATACAAATATAGATAAATAAAAAAATCATGAGTAATGAATTAAAATATAACAAAATTTACGTAGTTCTCCCATCTCTAAAATATTTTTTATTTAATTAAAGTTTTGTTTTTAACAATCTCTTTTTTTTGTCATATACAATTAAATATAAAAGATCTTTAGAAAATAATTTTCTATTAAAACTATCAACATTAAATGATGTTAATTATTTTTTAATGAACGTGATTTTTTCCCTTATATTTCAGTAAAAAAAATGTGGTTTAAACTTTAAACCCAAAAAAATAAATATATAGTAATAGTAATATACAAATGTTACAAATGTTAAATAATATTAGAAAATTACTTCAGCATGACTATCAATCAAATTATCAATACATAATTAAAAAATCATGTCACAATTAAGTATTACTGGACAAATTGAGTAGTACTCACCTAAAAATAACTAATTTTATCCTAAGAAAGTAGTTGACATCATTTAATTTTTCTAATTTCAAATAAAAAATAAAGATATTTATAAAATATTTTTCATATGAACTTAGTATTCTGAATAAAAAGGAGCCATAAAAAATAAAAATTAAATTAAATGAAAAATATTTTAGGAATAATAATATTAAATAGGACAAAATTAATTAAATTTACTTATATGTAACTTTAACGTATGAGATCACTTTTTGGCTTATTGATGAGTAAAGAGAAAGTAGCTCTAAAAAAAAGAATAATTCATTCAATAATGTATCTCACTTTGAATACAATCATCGGCAAAAATGGCGGCAACAGTAACACGAACTATGCCATATCACGATCCTCATTCTCAGGTGTGGAAACTCCTTTGGCCAAATAGAAGCTAAATCTTATTTACATCAATAAAAAAGAACTGAATTAATACACAGTAAGCATTGAAAATAAAATTGGTTGAATGAAACCGAAAGTAATGTAGCACTGGTATTCAGTTAAGAGGTTCACGCATCATCTGCATTCTGGCTAGGGGAAGGTGTACCGGCAAGCCAACCCCACACGCCACCTGAACTCTGCCTCTGTTTTGCATTTAAGGCAGCTTGCTCTGATGCAGCCTTCTGCCGCTGGAGAAGCTCTAGCTCCTTCTGTATTGTCCCAATCGTTTGGAGCTTCTGACCTAATTCAGCAACCTCCACCTGCGTTCTCAAATACTATTAGTCAGTTCCAAAAAAAAAAAAAATCCAACTTCGTTCATCCATAAAAGGAGACAAATACCAAAATTTTAAAGCAGACTAAACAGGCAAATTAGATCACTATAAAGAGGAATTTTCCCATAAGCAGTTTCGTCTTAAGTTATTGAAAACTTGAAATTGACACCCAGTTTTGTAAATAATGAAATTTTTTGAAAATTACATTATCGTCACATGAATAGTTACTTTATAAATGGGTTATTGATTAGATGAATGGTGCACCAAGTTTGTCCAATAACTTTTATTCAATCATTTGCCTAAACACCAAATCCCACTCAAGCATTAATGGATACCTCGAGTTTGAAACACCTCGATTGCTCAGATGCAAGCTGACCACGAACTGATTGGAGCTCCTACATTATCAACACAACAAATGTAAGGACAGTTGAAAGAAGACAAGTCACAAAACAAGAGATATTACGAATTTGTGATATACGGCAGACAGTATTTTTATATAACGTGGGTTATAATTACAGAGAAAATACATAATTCTGTAATCCTGAATAATTACCAAAATTAAGATATCTACCAATATCCAACAATTGCCTAATTACCATCATTAAAGATATGTAACAAATCTAACACTTCCCTTGAAGTTGGGGCGTATAAATAATATGTACTGAGCTTGTCACAAATAGAATCAGTTTGAGAACTCTTCAGATTTCGTGAAGACATGCCAAATTGCCAATTGTTGTTAACAAAATTAGTGGTGATGTCCTGATAAGATCTTCTCCTTTAAGAGGCAGTCTATCTCAATGTGCTTAGTTCTCTCATGGAATACAGGATTTGAAACATTGTGCAAGGCGGACTGATTATCACAAATGGGCATCATTTGTGTAACATCTCCAAGCTTCAGTTCTTTGAGCAATTGTTTGAGACAAAAAGTTCACAAGTGACTGAAGTCGTGGCTCAATACTCTGCTTCTGCACTGTATTGTGCAACGTTATGTTTCTTAATTATCCAGGAAATCTAGTTACCACAAATAAGAATGCAATACCCAAAGGTGGATCTCCTATCAGTGGGAGAACCTGCCCAATTTGCATCCAAATATCTCACAACTCGAGTATGACCTTTGTCTTCTTACCTATGGCTTCACCTCTATCCCTAAGAAGTAAAAGATATTTGGTTTGAAAATGGTGACATAGGTGCTGCTTTAACTGGGTGATGCCATGGTGATCACAACCTGTAATAACAATGTCGTCAACATAAACAACTAAGTAGTTGTTACATAGTCTCAACAGATGTTACCTTTTTTTAGCTTATTCCACCTTTGAGTCTAAGTTTGTTTCAGCCTTACTTCCTATTCCTCCTTTTCCGGTTTCAATCATCTTAACCCCACCAGATATATCTACAAGTCCACCTAACCCATCGGAGAATCCAACTCCTCCACCTATACATTTCAAGTGTATCACCATTGGCTCTATCCACCTCCTTTGGCTCCACCACTTGATGTCGGGATAAATTCTGACTCACCACTGGCCCCAACTCATTCTTCTCATCAGACACTAATCTTCCCATTGCTCTTTGGAAAAATATTTTTTCTACTTGTAATCCCATTATGTCACATTAAGCTAGCATTGTCTGTATCCACCCTACTATATTTGTCTTTCCACTGTCTTTTGTGTCTAGTCCCAAAACTGCAGGTGAAGCTCTAATACCACTTTGAGAAGATGAAAAGGCAAGAGATGACTGAATCCATGTGTCAATGTACACAGCAGAGTGTATTATTATATAGAGTGAATAATAATTAGATAGAAAAAAATTTCCTAATCACCATAATTACATAAATTCTAGAATTGTGAAATTACCATAATTTGTTTGGATAAGCTAACTACGTACCCCAATACTTGGAGGCTCCACTCTATATGCAGGTAAGGGAAAGGGATATTGTACATAGTCTTACCCTTACATATGCAAAGAGGCTGTTTCCGGATTTAATATTCACAATTGTCTAATTACCATAAAGATACCTAACAAGGACCTTTTAAGAACAATGATATAGTTTAGACCTCATCAATAAATAGTTAAATACTACAACCAAGGGTTTTCACATTGAGTGGGGTTCAAAACCCTTGATCAAACAACAACATAGTATTCTGTCATAAATAATGGTGTTAGATTCTGTTAGAGTTGCTTAGAATAAAAGGGTTTGAGTATCTATATGGGCTTGGCCCAAGTCCTTGTATACACTTGACCTATTAATAAAAATATGAGGTGAGCTACACATTGTAGAGCACCCAATTACAGTTTACTCATATGCCGTTCTCTCTTGATCAATCTTTCTTTATCTCTCTTTACTTGGTATCAGAGCCAGGTAGGGTTTAGCGCCACCATCAGCAGTCTTCGTCTGCAGCCGCAAAAAAAAAAACCCAACCAGCAGCCACAGAGGAGGCCGACCAAGACTGCTGGAGGGTGGAAAAAAAAAATTGGTGGCCAAAACATGGTGCAAATTGTGGATTAGAAAAATCCCAATTTTTGGGATTCTTACGTGTATGACATTGGACGTATACTTAACAGATAACAGAGGGAGTGTTGCCCTGTCATTCAAAGCTCAAAAAAAAAAAATAGAATAGTTTCTCTCTAGAATTCTAATTTTTAATTGTTATTAATCATTAAAAGTTCTAATCTTATCCCATTTTACTGCTTGATTCCTGAACTGAATCAATTCCTGACTAATTCTAACTTCCAAAATAGAAAAGGAATTTCAACTATTAAAAGTAGCTACCTTGTAAAGGTCAGAGTTACGAGACTCGGCTTCTGCCAGATCTTGCTTTAGTTGAAGAGCATGCTGCATCTCCTTGCTCAGTGATGATTCCAACTCTTCTTTCTCAGCCTTCAAGACTGATACAATATCACCTTTGGATTTCTGTAACAGCAAAAATATGAAAGCAATGACAGGCAGGGAAAAGAAAGCGAAATTGCACAAGTGTAGAATCAGTTCTTTTGGGGTTACAAAATGAAGGCCATAGGAATGAACCACACAGGAATAACGTGCTGGAGGCTAACGGCATTTAATCGTGAGATAAAAGGGTACCACAAACACAGATTGGAGGAGAACAGTCTAAAAAATGTTGACTTATAATCTGAGATGAGCATAATTTTCAAGCCAATCAGCTACTTGAGGAGGGAAATAAAATATTTATAATTGCACATATTAACGTATTTGTGTGGTTTGAACTTTGAAGTTTGAACTTTGAAGTTTTTTATGAACTCCCAACTGATTTTTCATTATTATTTTTCCTTATTCATTATGTTGGCAATAAGAGAAAAATCACTCACTGACATAATGACATGGGCATAATGTATTGTTAATCTATGATATTTAAAGTGACAGAAACTAATAGATTAATAATTTAGCAGGCTAGGGTCAGAGTTTTATGACAAATTCAAGGCTAAGAAACTACATGAGTTGAGTTTGGTTGAAGGTTTATTTGGGGTTATCTAATAAAAATCTTTAATATAGTATAGATTCTGTGCAAGGTTATAAATAGAAGAGAACAAAAACTGAAACAGAAGAATATGCCAAGTTTTTAGATCTTGGACTGTGAGCCAAAGACATGCAACCATGAAGATAGATATCTTGTTAAATCAGATTTACGAGCTAATAAATTTTATAAAATAAAGCACCACAGTAAAAAAAAAAAAAAATTAACAGAATTGAATGCAGAAACAAGAGGCTTAAAACCAGAAAGAAATAACGTAAATCCTTTGCAATAATACATACTGGTGGATCAGCATCATGGCCTGCTTCAAATTCAGACTCCACATTTGTGACATTTGGGATAGCTGAAACACTGTCTGGTATGGAATTTTCAATTATTTTGGATTGCAAGGTTGATTTGTGGCTTGGTTTAAGAACATAGACCTAAATGCAGTAAACCAAATCATACAAGGGAGAAAGAAAAGAGAGCAGAAACGAGGCAAAATTATGAAATAATCTTTACTTCATTGTTGTAACGCCCATTGTACCCTCCAAACGATACAAGTACATCTTCACCATCATAGGAGCTTGCAACCAAACTCAATCCCTGCAAAGGAAAATATTTTAATTATCTTAATCAGATGGCACTAGAAACATAACCTTATTACACCATAGCATGCAGTTAACAAGAATCAGTAATCTAGTTAGATTTCTGATCACATGCAACCTTGTTAAAATACAAAGATAAAGTACCTCACTGGCAAGAGGAACTCGTCCTTGAACAGAAGTTACCACTGACCAAGCCAGTGTAGACATATTCAGTACAATCGTCTCAGAGACCCCTGCAGAAAAACATGGAATATATAAATAGTAAAAGAGATAGGTTTAAAAAAAAAAA